>VNJU01009955.1:0-101423 GCA_008042675.1 Drosophila seguyi | reverse complement strand
TCACAGATAGTGTTGCACAATTCAACTCTGAAAAGAGTTGCCGAGGTTGAAGAAAAATTTCCCTTCACATTACACACGGTTTGTACAGAATTTTAATTGGTGTTTTTACCAAACACAATTTTTTTTTTTAATGTGGATTAATAATAGTTCTTTGAATATAAGAACAAATAAAAGTACAATTGCTAAAAATTAATAAAAGGCATATTCCATATGTTTTTTGGAACCCTGACAACCCTCATAATGTCCCACTCAGTTCCGACTTTTTCGGTCGGAATCCGGTCGGATTTGCAATTTTGCTGAAAGTTAGAATCGAACTGATTCTGAAGTGCAACCAAAAAAAAAATTTTTATAAATCAATCGTGCCACCTTTAGAAAATTCAGAAATGCAGTAATGTTCCTGAAACATCAGAGAATGAAATACAATTTACATTTGCAATTTTCAACATCGCCTTGTATTTTAAAATAATTAATTTATGAGATTGCGGATCTGAATCCGCCGGCACAATAGCAGTCGGAAAGTTTCCGAGCGGTTTCGCTCGGAAGTTAACATAGACTTAACAGAGGGAAATACGAATCAGAGGGGATTTTTCGGAAGTGAAAACTAGAACAGGTCTGGGAAATCCGAATCCGAGTAAATTTTTCGGAAGTGGAAACTGGAACAGGCCTGTATATCTTGGCTTGAGTGATATTAAAAACTTTTCTTATTATAATTCTTAATTAAAAAACTCGTTAGAGAAAATATATACTTTCTTGTGATAAATATTGAACAGGGAAAGTCTTAAAATCGTTTAAAAGGTTTGATCCGTTTTTTAGAAACCTTTTTTTTCAATTTCCTGAAGAGCGCTTAAGACTTATGAACTTTATCTTTTTTATCAGTTGTTTTAGTAAAGCTTAAAGTATTTTTAACATATTTTTTGAAGTTAATATATTATCAAATTTCTGAGATACAGGTTGCTGAAGTACTAGACCTATAAGTAAGGTACCTTCCTGCAATTCAAGATTGCAAAAATGTAAATGTCATTATAATATGGATGAATGGATAGATTGGATGAACTAGAATATTTTATAAATATAAATATAAAAAATATATAAATATGTATAAATATAAATATAAAAAAAAAATTTAATTTTAGAACCACCTTGAATATTTTTATTTGGAAAAGTCAATTGACTTTTTTTACATAACAATTTTATATTAATCTAGAATTTTAGTCTTGATTTTATGAAAATCGGACGACTATATCCTGTAGCTTTATTCAAACATATTACGAAGATTTTTCAGAATCAGCCGTAGATTTCAGTTGTCTAAAACCTTATTTCTCATTCGGTGAGCTATTTTCGAACCGAAAACATAAATTTATCTCTGCTCTTTTAAAAAATTTGTATACATTTTATTAATAACTTACTGCAAGAATAACTTAAATTCCGATTGCTGAAGTAACCTTCCATTCTTGTTTAAATGAACATACCAACAATATCAAAATACCAAACCAATTTGCCTTAAATCTACGTATATATTATATGTTCGAAATATGTGAGTTATTTTTGCTATTTTTAACCGGAAATGAAGTGAAATGCCGCCCCCTCGTTGCACGAATCCCTGCACACTGACCACTTTGACAGCTGCAGCAATTGTTATGCTTCTGACTTGACCTCCTGCCGCTCCTGCCCCCTTCCGTGGGCGCCGTGGGTTATTGATGATCCCACCACACGGATGTCGTGGAAGCATTGTTCTGCTTGTTGTTATGACACAGATGCAAATGCAGATGCAGATACAGCTAACAGATACAGAGACAGCTAACAGATACAGCTACGAAAATGCCGCTACAGACTGGTTCGAGGGAATTTGTATCTGAATCTGAATCCGAGTGGGAATGGAATACCGATGCGGTCATTAGTGGGGCACATGTCAGGGTGACAATCGGATGCATGGCGTATAGCTGGCGGCTGTGAGTGCTGCTAATTGTTGGCTAAATAGGGATATGACAGCCGGCTTGTCAGCTGGATTGTTGATGTTGATGTTGTTGTTGTTGGTCATGTTGATTTTCGCCATTTTCCCCCCCCTCTCAATTTTCCAGCAATTGATATGAAGCGCATTGATGATGAGTTTGCACTATTAAGTTGATATACATTTCCTCTTAATTTGTACATTTCCCTTGAAGTTTGTGAAGGTTGTGAAATATATTTCTGTGAACTTGTTTTTGTAAAGTATATTCAAAAGGTTTCCTAGAGTTTAAAATGTCATGGAAATTAAAGGAAAATTAACTCTTTTTTACTACTAGATTTTTATATAAAAATTCTCCATAAATCTCTCTCTCTCTCTGTCATTTTTCCTGCCTGAAATTATCTTAAATTAATGGAAAATTAACTCTTTTTTGTCTATGAAAATTCTCTATAAATCTCTCTCTCTCTTATTTTTCCTGCCTGAAATTATCTTAGATTTTATTTTAAGCTTCTGGTAAAACTCCACAATTTTTTTTGCTTAACTTGTGCGTCACTAATCGAACATCTGCCAGGGGCAGCAAAGAAAAGCTGGCAAGATGCCGCAAATAGAAAAAGGGAAAGAGAGCTTGACGGTTGACCAGCTGTTGCATTAATGGTTAGGGGGAAGCTGAAGAAGCTGGGAAAGCTGAGAAAACTGGGGAAGCTGTAGATGCTGGAGATGCTGCACTAGACTTGGCCTTGGTTCCGTTTCGTTCGGGATGTCAGAGCCAAAGGCATTTTAATTCGTTTATGGTGTGAGCTCTTCGTCACTCTCTCATTTGCGCTGCCCCCTTAACTTGACTCCAATAAGGCCTTGCCCCCCTTTAAGGAGGGAGAATGCCACCAAGAGATGCTCCTCCTCTTTCTCCTGATGATGATGATGATGATGAGGGCTCTCCACCTCTCGGCCTTGTCTGCTGTTACGCAAAATTGAATTGTCTTGGCCCGTTGTCTAGTGTTGGGATTCACATTCCCAACCTGAGGGGAGTCAGGGCCCCAAGGAGATAGGTTGGTCAGCTTGGTCAGCTTGGCCAGCTTGGCTCCTCATCTTGGCTCATCTTGTTGACCATCTGCATTTTCCAGAAATCAGTTTTTAATGGGCATAGAGTTGGGATTCTAAAGCTAGAGCTGTTGTACATGGAAATCGAAGATGAGTTGCAGTTTGTTACAGGGGGAAAAATACCAAGTACTAAGAGAATTTCGAATATATTTGAGTTTTTTAATAAAAGAAAGTAAAAATTTAAGGAAATCTTAGATAAAATTGAATTCATAAAATGAGTTTTACTATCACAATGCTAACAGAATTCAATCAGAGCTACACTTTTAATTAAGAAAAGTAATTTTTTATTAAAATCTCTAGTACTCTTAGCTTTTTAAAATCTTTAAAAATTTATTACAAATAAATTAAACCTTTTTCCAACTAGTTTCAATGCAAAATTGCAGTGATATTTAGGTATATTCCCTTGGAATACCGCCTGCTGTTGACGTTCATGTTACACCAAAAGGGTTCGGATTGAGGCACAAAGGATGCTTAGGACTCAGATTGGCGGAGGGGGGTCTGAGCTGTGGGGGGGATGGTTGTGGATAACTGTAGATTGGGGAGCTGCACTTTGACGTCGTTGCCAGGCGGCGGCAGCTGAAATTGCTTTTGTCGCATCGGCGTCTGTTGAAGGGCGATAAAACGCTGCATACTTCTCGGCTGGTCCGGCATGAAATCCACTTTGAGCTCTTTGCAATTAGCCAACCGACTGGCTCTGAGCCTGTCCTGAGTCCTTCTCCTGCTCCTGGTACCCCCCAAAAGCCGAACAAATTAAGGCGCAAATTGCCTTCAAAAAAAAAAAGTAGAAGGAAACCTCAATTTTCACCCCCTTTCATAATGAAAGAGAAAAGGCAAAAGTGCAAAGTTAGAACAAAGTTTTTGGTAGGGTTCCAGTTTCAAGTTGCCACGCTTAGATGTATATATATACACATATATATATATCTAGATATACCTATTCTTAGCTCCTAGCTCGCACCTAATCCCTTTGCCTCCCTTGGGCCTTGTGTGCGGGGATATAACTTTTTGAAATAATAATAATGGCGGAGGAGTGGCTGGAAAATTGTGAACGCTGCTTGCACCTGAGCACAAAGCCGCTGCAATCGACGGGAAGCTGTCAATTAGCAGGGAAATGGGACTTTCAAAGGATATGCACCAAATGAGACTTTAATGTCACACTTCCGTTCGGAGGAGAAAAGAGAGAAATTTAAATGGTTCAAAATTATATTATTGTAGAAAGCTTTTACAATTTATTTAGTGGAAAATCTTTAAAATAATTTCCAAATACCTTATCCTTAACCTATAACCTTTTTATTAACTTCAAATTCTGTTCTTTCTTTTTTGATTGACAGGAATCGCCGGCGTTCCGGTTCAAGCATCGTTGTCCTGGACGGCGACGACCTAAAGCCATGTCTGCCGGATGACTACATAAGCGGCCAGCATCACCATCAGGTCCATCAGCAGCAGCAGCAGCAGCAGCAGCAGCAACAATCGCTGCAGTATCCTCCCTACCAGCATCAGCACTATCGCACGCACTCGGGCGACATCAGGGAGATTGACCAGGAAATGCTGACCATGCTGTCCGTGAACCAAGATAACGGTTAGATTTCGCCCCCCCCCCCCTCCTCTAGATTGTGGCTTACTGACATCCATTTCCAAAACCATTTTCCGGCAGGTCCTCACCGCGAAATGGCCGTCGATTGTCCGGACACGTTCATAGCACGCAACAAGACGCCACCCAGATATCCGCCACCCCGTCCACCGCAGGTAAGCCACAAATCGGTAGTTCATAATCCGTAATTCCAGAGTCCGTAAGATAACAGTACGAACCCAAAACACACTCTCTAACTGCTTGTTACTTGGCCCCCACAAAGTTGAAACCCTTAACAAAAGTATTCGAAAAAAACCAACCCAAAATATATATAAAATCTAACAGAAATCACCATAAACTTAAGAGTATTACCCAGCAATTTCCCTTTAAAAACACCACAACTACACCAACAATACAACAATCACAATTGATATTGTCATAAACTTACTAACAAGTAACTGGTAGCTCCAATAAAACCCCTCGAAAATCCCCTTAGACATCTCATAAAACCCACCGACAAAAGTGAATAACAACCCAGCTAGAGCAATATTTTATATATGTAAATATTAATACTAACTTGATACCTTGTATAACCTTAACCTTAACCTAAGATAGTTATACTTACCTACCTAAGAAATCCACGCTTACAATGCCAACTAAACCCCAACAAAATCAAAAGTACAACAACAACAATCCCATTCACATATTCATGCATTTTCTCTTCACCAACAACAACACATTGTTCATTCCACAACATCGACACATCCTAAACCTAAAAACACCACACCTCATACCAAAACCACAGAAGCACACGAAAAGCACAACCAAGAATACCAACAACACGCACAACACCAACACCACCAACACCAATACCATTCACCAACAACAACATTATCCATCAACTATGACTAACAATGATCATGCTAACAAAAAATTGTTAATTGTTGCATATCATTCTTCACATCAACATGAACAACTACAACTACAACAACAACACTCACCATCAAATTCAACAACAATATCAACAACAACAACACCATTATCACTCGATGTGGCCACACAAAACATGTACAATCAAAAACAACAAAATAAATTGGAACAAATTGAAAACTATGAAAATTGTCTGCAATCGGAACAACAACAACAACAACAACAATTGTGCGAACAGAAACAACAACAGCAATTACAATTAGTAACTCCAACTGCAAATGCAGCATCAACAGCAGCTACGCAGATCGCTCAGCAGCAAACGCCCATTAACAAATTGCAAGCAACACTGAGCAGTGATCCCAATGGCAACAGCAACACCAACAGCAACAGTCTGATGATCAACAATAGCAGCAGCAACAGCAGCAGCCTTACAGAGGATTTTCTAGAGGGATTGTATCAGCGCAAGGACACAGCCTCGCCCTCATCGAGCGCCTTCGATGAGGTGATGAGCAAACACACTTTGGATTCATTTGGCAGCATTGCCTATCGTCACCTGCAGCAGCATCAGCATCAGGCCACGAGCAATGGCAGCAGCAACACGAATGGAAACAGCAGCAGCAACAGCAATTCCAACACCAATTCCAACACCAATTCCAACACCAATTCCAATTCCAACTCGAATTCCAACTCCAACTCCAGCAGCAGCAATCGAAATCTGAGTAATCCCGGCCAGATCCTGGTGACCACCAGCAACAGCAACTCTTTGAACAGCAGCAACAGCTCCATGCACACCAGCAATAGCAGCAACATGGATATGGTTAGTGTCACCAGCAGTTCCACAGTGCCCGATGACCTCAGCTTGGCACCACCTGGCTACGAGGTGAGCCAGCAGCAGCAGCATCAGCAGCAGCCACCATCTGGTGCCACCGTGGCAGTGTTGCTGCCACCTCTGGCCAAGCATCGCGAATTGCCCGTAGATGTGCCGGATAGTTTCATTGAAATGGTGAAGGTACCGCCACGATATCCACCGCCGGCTCATCTCTCCTCGCGTGGATCGCTGCTCTCGAATGGCAGTGCCTCCACCGCCCATACCACGCTCTCCTCGCTGGGCGTGTCCGTGTCCCCTGTTGCCACGGTAGCAACACCCTCAGGTTCCACTTGCCATGTGGGCGAGGCGAAGAGGGTGACCGATGAGGTATACCACATGCACTTATACTCCTCCTCTCAACTCCGCCACTGGAGGCTCTACTTTAGTGTATTCCACTGTCTACTCTAGTTTTCTCTTTCTCAATCTCTATCTCCGCTTCAATCTGTCTTCTCTCTCTGTATGTTTCGTAGTCCTTGATATCTTTCGTAATTTTATCCTAGTCCATAATCTATAATCTGTGTGTCTTGAGGGTTATGTGTGACAATAACTGATAAAAGGAATCAAAGAGCTATAGTTATAGTTATTTAAAGAGAGGATTAGAACGAGGAATAGATATTTAAATTGGGGAATTGTATTTGTTAGTTATAAAAGAACCTTGAAAGCAAGACTATAAGATGCATAACGCCATGCAAAATACATCAAGTCTTATAGAGATTGAAAACTGGGAATAGGATTTTGATGTAAAGGAAGTATTTTTAGAATATCTCAGAACCTGAAAATCAGGACTATAAATGCTTTAAGATACATAACGTCATTTAATTTTTATTGCTCTAGAATTTCATTTGCAAAGAATTTTTTCAGAGTCATTACCTTAATATCAGGAGAATGTAAGCCTTAGCATAACGCCATGCAGTTATATTTTTAGGCTAACTAATAGAAAATAATAAAAAATATATTGCTAAAAAGTCGGAGAAGATGTGCTCTTAAGAGAACAACTCCCTGAAGATATATTTTCAAGTATTCTAGATCTTTACTCACACAAACACACTTAATTTTTTTATTAAAATAAGATATATAAATGTTGTAGATAAAAGACTATTTAATTGTTCGAGTGAAAGAGTCTCAAATTTTAAAGTTAAAATAAAAATATTTACAATTTGGCAATATAAATCTATGCGCGTTACGCATCTTAAGCATTAAAAGTTTTTTTTTAAGTAAAACAAAAACCCCAAATTCAAAGCCTCGAAAATCTTTATTAATTAAATATTTTCCCCTTAAAAATAGATATATTTTTTAATGTTTAAATCAAACTACAAAGAATACCTCAAATTTAAAGCCTTCAATTGAAATCTAATTAATTATTTCCCCTAAAAATGTATTTATTTTTTAATGTTTAAACCATACTAAAAAAAAAAATACCCCAAATTCAAAGCCTTAAATCCAAATTTAATTAATTATTTTCCCTAAAAATATAGATATTTATTAATGTTTTAACCATACTAAAAAAAATACCTCAAATTGAAAGCCTTAAAACCAAATAAATTTCACTAAAATATGTTTAAACAAAAAATAACCCATATTCAAAGCCTTAAATTAAAACCCAAACTCTAATAATTTTCCCTTAAATATAATTTGTAATGTTTAAAACCAACAAAAAAACCCAATTGTTGCTTAAACTGTTCATCCTCTTGAAATAATTGCACTCACAATCATGATTTTGACAGTTTTGTGATTAAATTATGTTGCAAAAATGCTGGGCAAAAACTTTATTATTGTGATGAATCACACATACAAAAAACCCATTGATGGATGCCAGACAATAAGCTCTCGGGTTAATAGAATCCACATAACACTACGATTGTGCCTCCATGAATAATGCATGGGGATCAGGAAGCTGAACAGGAACAGGAACAGAAACAGGAACAGAGGTAGTTGTAGGGTGCAGAGGATGTATCATCAAATATGGATCGATAATTAAAGCGAATTCTCCTCCCAATACACACACACACTGAAATTCCGGGGCGCTTTTTACGCTCAACTCGGCTAATTAATGCAGCCGCCCCACCAACCCATCATCGCCAGCACTTAACCCCTTACGCAACCCCCATTGATTCCCTTGCAGGTCGGTCCAGGCCAAAGTCCCCCAGTTTTGACCCGCTTTCAAGGTGGGGGATCGGGGGAGCGGGGTAAGGGGTGCGGCCTGGTCAACCCCTTCTACGCTTGTCACCTTATTCAGCCGTTTGGCCTAATTCGCGGCATCAGAGCCGCAGCGTTTGGCCTCGTTAGCGGCATAATCCTAACAACATTGAAACACCCACTGGACCACCCACCCCACCCACTGGGAGGGAACGCCCACCCTACGCCCACTCTCTCTCTCTCTCTCTCTTAGGCATTGAGAAATAAATGCCATTTATATGAAATTGCTCTCGATTAATTTTCCGATGGCTGCAAAAACAAAAGCAAAATGAGCGCTTTTCTTTTCGCCATTTCCATACACTCTCTCTTTAATAATAATAATGGAGAGACAGGGTTGGGTTGCTATGCTCCTGGGCTCCAGGGTTCCAGGACTCCAGGAATCAGAGAGTAAATGCATTTATTTACGGCCAGTATTCCATCCTTGTGCCCGTAAATGACACCAAAAAAAAAGGGTTATAAAAAGGGGACAGAGGCGTAGGTTTCGCGGGGAGTTGTAACCCCAAATGGGTTAAAAAAAATAAAGTAATGTCAGGAAAAACTAGTGGAATAGGAGGACTAAGAAATCCTAGAATTAAAATTTAAAAGAAAGATATCCCTGATATGTACCTTGTTCTCCACATAAATGTCTCTTGGCGAAATAATAAATAATAATACTATATGTAATATTTCATTTTTACATCAATACCATCAATATTAATATTAATTTGAAGATATATTGCAATATAAATATCAATTTCATATAAATAACATTTGCCACAGCACAAAATACATACAATATTCTTCATTCGTTTAACTAAAAACTAACTAAGCTACAGCTTTTATATCATAACATTATTTTCATGCAAGATCTGGTCACATTTTAAAATTCATTAGAAATTATTTAAGATGTGGTTTCATTTAAAAAATCATTTATGATCTGATCCATTAAGAAACCATTTTCAATCTGATTACATTTTAGAAATCATTTCACAACTGATCACATTTCAAAAACTAGAACTGAACAAATTCTAGAAACCCTTAAGATCTGGTCACATTATAGAAACCGTTTAAAATGTGGTCACATTTTAAAAAATATTTAAGACCTGATCCATTAAGAAACCATTTTAAATCAGGTTACATTTTCGAAATAATTTCAAAACTGATCACATTTAATCAACCATTCTAGTTCTAATCACATTTAATAAACCATTCCAGAACTGGCCACATTTTAGTAACCACTTAAGATCTGGTCATATTTAAAAAGTCATTTCAAATCAATCCCCCAGACAATATACTCTGCATACGCCCCTGCCAGGAGGTGAAGGTTCCACTTACACTTTCACACTTAATGCTGGGGGCTGAACACTGCCAACATTCTCATTCAATTTTAATGACCAACAGCCATCAGCCATGCACACACACTTGTACACTCTCTCACACACACACACAAACAACCATAAATATATATATAAATATATATAGTATGCAAAGCTAATGGGTTTCCCCTCTCTTCCTTTTCCTTCCCTCTCTCCCCGTTAAGCTCAATGGGAATGCAAAGCCTGTGCCACCGCCCAGGGATCACCTGCGGGTGGAGAAGGATGGGCGCCTGGTAAACTGCTCACCTGCCCCCCAATTGCCGGACCGTCGGGCGCCGGGCAATGCCAGCAGCGGCAGCAGCTCTGGTCCGCCATATCTGCACCCACATCCGCTGCAGCAGCATCCGCATCCGCTGCAGCAGCAGCAGATCGCCCAGATCGTGGAGCCGACGCTGGAGCAGTTGGACAGCATCAAGAAGTACCAGGTGAGTGGATAAGTTTAAGAAGTGATCCCCAAAGTGAGCCCCAAAGTGACCCTCAAAGTAACGCTCAAAGTGGCACTCAAAATGTTATTTTGTTACCGCCTTCGGGATAGGCTATGGAAATTGGCAGACGAATATCAAACTGTGGATTAAAAACTACTTACTACTTTCATAGGATTTAAAACATTTTATTCTAGAATCAATAATTATATAATACATACATCTGATTTGGTTGGAATCATATCAAAGCCTAGCTCTACATCCTTTATGACTCTGTTTTAGCATAAGGACTTGATTTGTCTGTTGTTTACCCAAAAAAGAAAGCAATATATATTTTATACTTAAATAACTTCACTACATTTAATAAATCTTTAGGAAAATCTACTAATGATCCAAGGAACCTAAAGGATTAATCACCAAGCTTAATATCAAGGTTTACTAAGAATCTAAGAATGAAAGGATATAAGTATCTAAGAATTTAAAAAGCCAAAAATTCAACAATAGAAGTATCTAAGAGTCTAAGAATAAAACAATTAAAGAATCTAAGAATCTAAGAATCTAAGAATCTAAGAATCTAAGAATCTAAGAATCTAAGAATCTAAGAATCTAAGAATCTAAGAATCTAAGAATCTAAGAATCTAAGAATCTAAGAATCTAAGAATCTAAGAATCTAAGAATCTAAGAATCTAAGAATCTAAGAATCTAAGAATCTAAGAATCTAAGAATCTAAGAATCGAAGAATCGAAGAATCTAAGAATCTAAGAATCTAAGAATCTAAGAATCTAAGAATCTAAGAATTTACAAATCTAAGAATCTAAAGGATATAAGTATCTAAGAAGCTTAATATTATGAAATATAAGTATCTAAGAATGTAAGTATCCACAAATTGAAGTATCTAAGTATCTAGGAATCTATAATTCTATAAGGTGACCAAACTTATGCGTTCGGTGGTCTTCTGTTTGATTTTAAAATGCAGCTGGTTGGCATGCAAAGCAGGTACTTACATAACCATAACCCCAACTACACCCGCCTACCGCCATGGCTGTCATAATAAACGCTTTTTGATGGACGTCTGGGGGCAATGCTTCCGGTTCAGGCCGCGTTCTTTTGTTCGCCGCCCATTGTTGGACTTTTTTCCAGTTAACTCTTCGCTGGCCATTGACCACACTGACTCTCTGAGCCTCTCTTCGAGCGGCTGTCAAAAAAAAAATATAAAATAATAAAAGAAAGTTCTGAGGGGGGAGGTTGAAAATTGTTCATTCGATTTGATTGCCTTCTGCATTTAACTTTAACCATTAAAAGGTAACAAAACACAACTGTATTTAAAGCTGAGCAACCACCAGTTAGTTTTTTCTGTCTGTGTAAAAAACAAAACGGGGGAAGCACACGCGTTGCATGCTTCGAGCTTGGATGGGGCTCAGACGGGGCTTTATAATGCTGTTTAAAAGTAAAACATTTCTCTCGGAGAACGCGGAAGGCAGTGGGCGGGGTGGTTAGCAAAAATAAAATAAAAAATATACAAAAAATACCCGTAGGCGTTAAGGGTGGTGGCTCTGGGCATAAACTTGTTTAATGCAATGATTAATTATGCAACTTTTAATCGAATTGCTGCGTTCCGCCCGCAGACAACAGACCTCGAGTGGTAAATAGAGCGAGAGGGGCGGGGTGGGGAGAGTGGGTAAAGTGGGGGCTACCCCCCTGCATTTGCTAAATGTAATTAATTGAAAGCTGAGCGCACACACACAGTTTGACAGCCATTTCACTGGGTATGCGGCTGATTATGGATGTAAGCTCATTAAGAGAACAAAAACGAAGCCACAAATGGGAAATGCTCAAAATGAGGGGCCGACCGATCGACCCGTTCGTCGGATAATGGTTAATGGGAACAACACACACACACACACAAAAACCCACCCATCACCCCAACTTAGATGCATGTCGAGTTGCGATAAGTGAAAATTAATAATAAACATCTACGATTTTTAGTTAAATGGTTTAATAAGAAATTATTATAAAAAAAAGCATAAAGAAAGCCTACACCAATTCTATTAAATATTAAAAACTGGTTCGATATTTGTCGATTTTTTCGTTAAAAATTAATTTTAAATATAAATATTGAAATATTTTGGGGTTTCAATTTGTTATTACAATTGGTTCGATATTTATCGATAAATTTCAGGCTGTAAACTGTAATAGTTGTTAATTTTTTTAATTATATATTTTTCGGTTGAACATATTCGATTTCTTATTAAAAAGTAATTCGATTTTTATCGATGTTTTCGATAAAGTTAAGTTTAAGTTTGATAGATGTTAATTAGAATTATCGAAAATGGTTAAAAAATTAAATAAATTAAAACCTACAATAAAAAGCAAGAGAGCAAAAGAGATTTCTCTCAATTTCTCATTACATATTCATAAATTTATAAATTAGATAAATCAATAAACATCGATACGAGTCATGCAATCTTCATATGATAAAATAAGCTTATATGAAATAAAACAGAAGGTGAAAAGATTTCAGATTAATCACAGTTTTGTTAAATTAACTAAGTGCAACAAATCCTTTCAAGGCCTCTATTGTGGTCATAATTATAATTTATCATGCTTGACAATTATTATCGCTTTCGTTATCGCTATCGTCGACTGCTCTCGTAAATCTTATATATATATGTGAAGGAGGGGTTCAACATTGTTTAAATTTAACCTGTTTGTTTGGACAACATTGTTTGCTGACTTGTTTGTTGCTGTCCGAGGGGGCGGTTGCTACTCTTCGGTTGCCATTGTCAGCGGTTGTTTTTTAAACCCCTTTGAAAGGTACCGTTTTGCACCCCTTTTTATGATCTTTTTTTTTATTATGCCAACGTCATTTTATTGCTGCCATAAGTTTTTTTTATATTTTAGTTAGGCAACAAATTGCTGCAACTAAAAACTTTTCGATATTTACAGCTAATTAAATTGTCTCGATGATTGATATTTAAAAAGTTGCATTTTACGTTTACCCGATAGGGAAGAGATATTTTTGTATACTATATAGTGCCTTTATAGTTATATTTAATCATTTCTTTGTCGCAATTTATTGATAAATCTTTGATAATATTTTATATATATTTGAAAAATTTTTTTTTTGGGGCTCGTTTTGCACAATTAATAAATTAATTAATCTCAAAATGTGGTCTAAAATCTTTTCTGATATATACTTGATATATTTAATATTTTTTTATTTTCAACGATCAAAATTTAGATATTGGCTCTTTGCATATGACGCTCTTCCGATACAAAATTGATTGATCTTCGATAATATTTGATTTATTTGTTAAAAAAGTATAACAATGAAAATGTTTCAAATTTTAGTTTATTTTTCTTTTGACGATATTATCGATAATGCGTCGATATCAATCAATGTGATCATTTTACCCGGTTTTTCGATATCTTTACCTTGATATCTTCGATATTTTTCAATAATCACCGATCAAAATGCTTTATTTTGTCCACATTTTTTATTGTAAATGTGTGAAACATTTTTTTGTTTACCCTTTTACCCCCCTTTAAGCCCTTCTAGGGCCGCCCCTGCCTTGACAAGCTTGCAAATTAGTTAAACATTTCATTTTCCGGCACTTGTCTCGTCTCTCCAAGCCGGCTTACACTCACACACACACAGCACGGTACTAATGCGTGCTTGCACCTGGAGCTTTTCGCTCACCTGCTCACCTGTTCTCTGCGCTCTTCACTCTCCGCTCTTCGCTCTCCCGCTCTTCTCACCTCTAAGCCCCCTTCGCTCTGCTTGAGCAGACGCCACTGCCTCGGTCGACGTCGCGCTGGCGCTGGTTTGTTATGATTTTTCAGTTGGCGTTTTTAGTTGTTTTTCTACGCGTTCTGCGATCGGCCGCAATTTTAGTATTTCTTTATTTTTCGTTCTGTTTTCGGTTTTTCGGTTTGGTTTCGGGCCAAGTGCGTGACGGAAACCGATAAGATAAAGCCAGAAGCCAGAAGCCCGTCCGAAAGAATAAAAATACCTGAGCAAATGGGGATTGCATCTCCATTTCTGCCAGTTCTAAACTTGTTTCTATTCGAGAAATAGTTCTTGTCATTTGCCAAAGGTTTGACAGGCACTGGGGTTTTATTTATATCCATTTTTTTCTGTAATTTGTGCGTATCAGCCTGTGTGTGTGCGTGTGTGTGTCGCTTGTGCAATTGGATCCATGCAAATAAGGCGCGGCTGAAAAAAAAAACCGCCCATAGCCGGCTGAAATTCTGGAACCAAAAGCACGTACCACCATTTCCAAGTAACAAACAACGTCAGTTTATGGCCAGCAAAAAAAAAGGCAAATATATATATACAAAAAAACATGGCAAAAACATACACAGAAAACAGGCGTGGCAGTTGCAGCCATAACGGAAAGTTGTTCGCGTAACCGCAAAAAACAAAAAAGCCACTGAAAATATGTGAAATAAATGAAATGCCCCAAAAAAAAAGTGGCTAAAATCAGGCGCAGGCTGCGAACATAAAGAAGCTTTGAAAGTGGCCAAGGATTACGTGGTACAGTGTGGCCAGGACATCGGTTAAGGTGTTACCAGTTCAGTATAAACTATGCTTTAGCTTAGAACAATTTTTTTTTAAAGCTCAAGTTTACAGTTGAAATTTAGAAGAACTTTAAATGAAACTCAACTGAGCTAAGCTGAATATTTGATAAGAGAGTACAAAATACAAAGGATTTTTCTTATAAGCGAAACCTTTTACAGTGTGACCAGCTTTAAAAGGATCAAAAGCTTGACCTATGTATAAAGGGAGAATGTAAATCAGTGCCTTTGGATAGGTTTATAGGGTCATTGGGACACCAGTGCCTGAGAGCTTATTCAAAATGTCTAAAAAGCAATAGTGTGCCCAGAGTAAAAGAAAAAGTGTCATAAACTGCAGCATATAAACATATATAAAGATATATGTTTATATGCTGCAGTTTACTTTGGTTTTTGTGAAACCCTTCGAAAGTGATTAATAATAGGACCTTATTGTCTTCCTGGGACCTTTAAAAAAAATTCTAAGAGCCAGCAGTGTGCCCAGATCAACAAAAGCAGTGACATAACCAGTGTCTAGACATATACTGTGCTTCAGTACCTTCAAACCCTTAGGAAGTGATCAAATAATGCTTAATGGGGTTCTATGGTCTTCCTAGAAACCTAAAACAAGTTTCTAAGGACCTCTAGTGTGCCCAGAGCAATAAAAAAAGTGTCACCAGCCAAGTAAATGTGTTGTTTTTTGTATCAAACCCTTCGGAAGTGATCACCCTTGCCTCTTGGACTTTGCCTCTGACTCACCGGCCACCGACTTTGCCAGGCAGCTGAAAAATGTTTATATAAATGATAAACAGTTGAGGTGAACTGAACTGTTTTTCTGTTTCAATTTTTTTAATACGTATTTTTTTTGTTACCTTTTTTTTGGAATGAGTGCGAGTGTTCGAGCTTCTTATTGTTATTGATGTGCCAAGCGTAAATGCAGCGTCAACAGCGTCGGGCCATAAGGCTCATTCCCCATGCGGAGCGCGTTGAATGACAGCAACAATAGCCGCTCAAAAAAAGAGTGAAACAATCAACAATAACAAAAAGCCCATAAATAAACCAACGGCAACAACAATAATAGCAACAAAAACAATAACAGAAAAAGCGAATATACAAATGTGTAAATGTAAATAGTTGTAAATTGCACGAGCATTGCTGGCTGGGAAAGCTGATGTTGCCTGGCTCTGCGTGTCTTTCTCTCTGGGCTAGAACTATTTCGGCCAGCCTCAACTTTCGCTTTTTTTTAATGGTAGTGTAGTGGCACTAGCAACAGCAGCAATTTCAGTTGAAATGCGCATTGAGTTGCATTTTATATAAGGCACTTTATACCTTTTACCAAATTTCCTATTCAAATTTATGCAGTGCTCAGGTGCATTTCGTGGGCGTGGCTCTCTGGCAGCTGGTAACACTTTTCGGTTTTGTTTGTTTAGTAACTAAATCTTAAAGATTGTCAATGTAATTGGAAAATGGTCGTGTCCACCTTGCATATAACACTGGAGAACAACGGCAGTTCAACAACAAATCCCAGTGTTTCAACAACAACAGCAAGTGCAACACCAACGCCTACACCAACGGCCACAGCAACACCCACCAAATTTGCTGTGCTTTCAGTGCAACAATTGCAACTGCAACAGCAACTGCAAATGCAATTGCAACAGCAACAGCAGCAGGAGCAGCAACAGCATCAAAATGATAAGGAAAACCACCTCAACAATAATAACAGCGATTATTGTGATATGAATGGCAATGGCATGGGCGTGGCAGTGATTGGTGGCGTAACCCTAGAGCAATTTCAAGGATCACCCGCAGGCTCAATAGCCTCCTCAGCTGCCACGCCCCAGCGCAGCGCCTCCGCCCTACGTCGTGGCATACAAATTCAGAGATCTTCGACACGTTTGCGACAACAACAGGCAAGTTATGAGGCAAAAATTAAGTCTACATGCTACCAAATATTATATTTAAATTGAATATTCTTCAAAAAATATTCTTTAAGAATTTATTACCCAAACTAGAGGCTTAACCAAGATGTGAGGCATTTCTATCTATTTCAATTTCTGCACAATAATTGCCAGGTGTGAATGCAAAGGGTAAACAATGTCTGGGTTATCAGTTATTCTAACAGATATTTTTATTTATGAATATAGCAGCAACATTCTTACAGATATTTTTTAAATTAAAGATATATATATATTCCTTGGCAGCAACAACATTGTCTGTTTGCTGCGGGCAGCCACAACTGGCTTTATCTGCATATATGCTAACTACAAAGGCAGCAACACCAATAACAACCAGTTGACTACTTGGCTAACTGGCTGCCGGTCAGGCCATAAAAATTAGAAACCAAACGAAACGAAACAACAAAAAAGGCAATAACAATTTACCTGGGCGATAGTAGTGGGATTTTGTGCTGTTTTTTAATTTGTAAATAAGAAAGACTATATACTCTACTTTGATAAATAAGTTAATATTGGTAATGAGGGGTTTTTAATATTATATTTGGTGAAAAAAACCTAGCATACAGATTTTTTAATATTCTATATGGTATAAAATACCTAGCATATAGATATCTATGCAATCTATCCGAACCAACAAATCAGTTTTATATATAAAAGTTATTTCAATCTGTTCCAAAATATTTTATTTTATATACTACGTTTATACTCTAGTACGATACGTAAAATACAAAAACAGAAATATCCATAATATCGAAAAAATCTATATTTTAATGGCATACAATATCTAATATACTTATCGACTTCGATTGCCATTTATCTAAGTCAGCAAAAAAGTTTTATTCAAAATGTATTCCGTTTTTTTACATTATATATATATTATATAATTTATTTGGATGAGTAAAAAAATATATAAATAAATAAATAATAATAACAAAATATTATATATATTAAATGGTGTATTAAATATATCAATATCGATTGTCTCTTAGCTAAATCAACATATAAAAAAAAGGTTTTTAAAACTTTTTGTCATTATTATATATATTATATATATTTCTACTTTATACTGTAGATCGAAAGGTAGAGGATTTATTAATTTACAAAATATAGCAAATAAAGAAATATTCTATATTTTAATAGGTATAAAATATCTAATATATCGATATCGATTTCCAGCTAAATCGACAAATAACTTTATTATCCTTTCCTTTATTTTTCTTATTTGGTCTATTCCGGTATTACCATTCTTACTTGATTAATAAGAATATTAAACACTCTTTTTAAATATTCAACAATATTATTGATATAGAATGCTATATATCAAATAAATCGATTTTATTACCTAAATCAACAAAGAGATGTATTATCTAAAACCTATAAAAATAATTTCAAATATCTTTAAAATGTTCGATTTTTTTAATATGTAGCTTTAGTTGGGCATACCCCAACTAAGGGTATCGACGGCGGTAATATAATTTTAATTTCCCCGGTACGCGCATTTTTCAATATTCGTTATTTACTTTATGCCAACGTTGGTGAGATGGTGATGTCATGGCATTGCCGCCGTCTCGCTTTTGTTTATTATCATTATTATACTCTCGCGGAGAGGGAGTCATTTTCGACTCTATAAAGTATTATAGACTCTTGATCAGCATCTACAACCGAGTGGAGCCATCTAAGTCTGTCAATCCGTTCTTAGTTTTTAAGCTATTTGAAGAATACTTAGTATACTGAATCTATTATAATATACTATATCTAAAGATAATAATTTTTTTTACTGCAGGTAACATATGAATTGTAATGAGCCAGATTGCAGGACTTTATCCTATAGCTGCTATAGGAATAATTTTAAAAAATTATGAAAATATTTTAATTAAGGCGTTTTCTTACATATAGTTTCATCTACTCTACGATATTGTCATGTTTTACGGTTCTAGAATTCTAGATTCTAGATTCTAGAATTCTTAAATGCATTAATTTTTTTTTATATTTCATAAGAATTGATTTATGTATTTAATTATCGTTATAATAATTTAATACATATCTTATTTAAAATTTATAAATTTATATTTGTATTTTTATATTCAGGAATAGAAATTTTCTTTCTTAATCAAAATATATTGCTTTTAAATTATTATATTGCAAACTGTAAGAGTATGCACCTTTCGGCTTACCGTAGTTACCTTCATTTCTTGTTGTTTTTTGCTTTTAAAAAATATTATTTTACAATTACTTAAGGTTACTGATTCTCTGTTGTGGCATGTGCGATGATTGATGGTCTCGGCAAAGGCTACGCCATAGACTTGTGTCTCATTCGAGATTTACGAATATCCCAAATGGTTGTCACTGCCTCAAGTCTATTTATAGGTTTTTTCGTAGGAGTTGGGATGTGATTGTGGGTCTCAGTAATTCCTGTTTCTGCTAAAAAGCCAACTTTAGTTGAAATAACCGTATAAAAGATTTCTTGTAAAAAAATATTCCAATGTATACAATTTAAATTAAAAAAAAATAAGTTACAGCAGATTGATTGTAAACTAAGTTTCCATATCAAAATTTGGTTGTAAAGATTAGTCTTTATTTATTTTAGTTTTAATATTACTGTCATTCTTGTTTATATTCTTTTTTATATTTATTTTGGTTTTTATTTTGCTTCATTCTTGTTTTTATTCTATTTGTTATCTAAAAAACTCTTATATTAATTATGATTTTCCCTGACAAGTCTTTAGTTTCCTTTCTTGTCCATAAATAGCCATCAAAATTCAGTTTCGTTTAAGTTTCTTTAAGCCAGAAATTCCTTGAAATTCTTTCCTTTTGCATTTTTATTTCTGTTATTTTGGTTTGTTATTGGCTTTAGAGCTTAGCTTAATTGTCTTTTAATTTTCATTTTAAGCTGGTTTCTTAAGCTGTCATAAATATAAATTAGTAGCGGGGAATATCTTGAATTTTTTCACTAAAAATTCTTGCATTTCTCGTTTTGTTTTGGCAAAAAAAAAATTAATTCTTGAGAGACATTCCTGTGCTTGTTAAACTGTAATATCTGGCAGATACTTTTTTGTATCTCATTTTTGTTAAGAAATAATAAATTCTTGTAAAAAATTCTTAGCAGTTTGACAGACCTTACAACCAGTGACTGCCAAACTGTACTATCTGACAGATACTTTTTTGCATCTTTTATTTGTTTTGTTTATATTTTTTCCCCGTTCTTTTTTTTTGCGATGCTGTGACTTTGAGCTATTTGTGTTTTGCTTTTGCTCTTTCACAAAATGTTTTTGTTGTTTCGTTGTCATCGTTTTTCATTCAGGTTTCAATGTTAAATTCGGTTTTGGTTCACATGGCTTGGCGTTTTCTCGGCTTCCCCGCAGAGGGTGTGGGAGGGGCCAAAGGGGGGGTATTATTGGATGGTATTCCTCGGGCCAAGAAGCTTCTCCATGCTCTTTGCCTCACCTCGTCTTGAAATTTTTGCTGATTCTTTTTGCTGGCGTCGCCGTCGTCGTAGCTCGGATTATGCAAGTTCAGCGGTATTTTTTTTTTTATATATTTTATTTTTTATTTTGTTCTCTTTTTTTTTGTAGTCTCTTTCTGCTATTGTTATTTTCCTCTTGTGCTCTTTGCTTTGCTTCTTCCGCCTTTTGGAATGTCGAGCGTCTTTTTCTGTTGTTATTCAATTAAGTTTTTCTTTCTTTCTTTATTTTTTTTCTGTGTCCGTTCTTGGGGTTTTTTTTTGTATTATTTTGTAGTGGGAACTCTTGAGCTTTGTTGTCATCGATTTGATTTAATTCTTTTTTGTTTATTTTATCACGCTTTGGCTTATTTTTTTATGAATTAAACTTTATCCTAATTACGGCCACGCATTGAGTTTGACAATCATTGGACTGAAACATACTCAGCCTCACGCCCCACCGATGAACGGTAATCACTTAGGGGGCTTCCGCAACAATTGCAACAGTTACCGTGCCCGCCTCTACCCTCCCCCTTCTCCCTCTTAGTTCACCTCTGTTGCCACTATCCCCCAGCCGCCTTTGTCAACCCTTTACGCTCATTAACTCATCGCCGAGGCCCTCGACGGGATTTGCTTGGGTTTGCACAGCAAACCACCGCCCACCGCCCACCGCCACCCACTGCCCACTGCCCACTGCCCACTGACCCCCTTCCAGCCTCCATCCCCTCCATTTCCACCTGGGTCACCCCACCTGGCGTTCTGGGACACAGTTGCAGGTGAATGCATACCCTGTAAGCTCATGTTGTGGCAAGTTTTGTACCTTTGAACACTCAGATATAAATCTAGATATAAAAATAGAAAAAAGAATAATATAATAAAAAATTAGGGGGTTTTGTATCTTAATTTTAATTGAAATAATTAATTTTTGTAAATAAATATTGAATAAAAATTAATTAAATATTTGAGAGTTGATACATGATCCTCTCAAATATTTCAGTTAGAAAGCTCCGTATTAAAATATATATCTTTCGCATTATCTCTATTGATAAATTCATTTAAAGGAAATAAGAAATAAAATGATAATAAAAATAAAAAACAAAAATATCTCTAATTTTAAATAATATGTCATAAAAAATAGCGTTGACTACCGAAATTCCTCACATTTAAAATACTACCCAAAAAGCTCTTAAATTATTTATATACATATATTATATTTATAATAAAAAATTTAATATTCCTTTAACTCGGAGAATTATTGAATTAAGTTTTGGCCAAATAATATTAATGTGACTGCAATTTATGCAGACTGAGCAGGTGCAATTTTTCGACTTGCAAGCCAGGGCTCTGATCACAACCAAAATAGTACAAATTTTGTATTAAATACAAAAAATTATTACCGTAAAATGTTAATTTTATAACTAAATATACATTTTAAAATTTATCCTCATAAAAAAGATTCGTGAAAACAAGCTAAATTCAATTAATTTTACAAATCAATATATTTTCCTGCCATTCCAATACGGGTATAAAATTGAAAAAATCGATTATAAATCGATTATATTAAAAAACCCAAACCCTAACCTGTAAAATTAATAAAATCGATCATAAATCGAAACAACTTCCTAAGAATTTAAACCATAATTCTATAAAAACAAAAACAATAAACTTTCTATACGCCTCAACCAACTATTTGCCTTGACCTTAGACTTAAAATGGGTTAAAACAATAAAAAAAACGATATTACCTTCAAAATTAATCTATAAAAATTCATTAACTCAAACAGAAAGTTTTTCTTAACCGGACATTAGGATTCTAAAGCTTAAGCTTAGTTTATTTTTACAGTCCTTATGTTAGTCCATAAAGTAAGTAAGTATTCACAATTTTTTAGCACGACAGAAAACTATTTTATATAATAAAGAGATAAATGAATAGTCATATAATTTTTTGATTAAAATTAAACATTTTTAAGAAAAAGTGAACTAATATGTGCCTTAGATAAATAAAATAGCTTATTAATAGATAAATAATTTTATTAAATTAAAAAATTTTTATATAGATAATATTGTGATTTCTATAGATAAATTATATGGTATGACATATAATACAATAATATTGTTAGGAAAAATTTATTAATGTTGATGTTTACTAATATCAGTAAGATCAGAAAAATGAGAAAAACTTGATTCAAAATTGTAAAACTGTGAAAAAGGGAAAAGCAGAAAGCAGGAAAAATAGATAATATATAAACAGATAAAAGATATATATTCCCAACTTACTGTCACAGGGTACACTGCCAGTCGATCACCTTTTCCCCTGTTTGCCTTCGCTTTGTGCGAATCCGTGGCCCCTGCTCGGGCGCCACTAATTAAATTAGCGCGATTGTGGCGAATGCGGATTAAGTGCGCCACTTAAGAGTCAACGCCCAGTTACAGTTATCGCTGCATTTGGCACCCCTCCCCCCTCTCCCTGCCCCCCTTAAATCGAGTTCCAACCCGTACTAATCGCCAAACTCAATCCTTTTATCCGCAGGAGCAACTACGCCGTCGACGCGAGGAGGAGGAACGCATCGCCCAGCAGAATGAGTTCCTGCGGAACAGCCTGCGCGGCTCCCGGAAGCTCAAGGCTTTGCAGGACACGGCCACGCTGGGCAAGGTGGTATCCCAGCAACAGGTGACCCAGGCCACCCAGGTGGGCGTGGAGAATGATGCATACCTGCCCGATGAGGATCAGCCGCAGCAGGAGCAGATCGATGGTGAGTCTTGAAGAAAGGGGGAAATAGAATTCAAATCTTTAATCCAACCGAAATCCTCTCCAGGCTATGGCGAACTGATAGCGGCCCTCACCCGCCTCCAGAGCCAGCTGAGCAAAAGCGGCCTGAATGCCCTGGCCAGTCGCGTTTCCACGGCCCACAGCGTTCTGGCCAGCGCCAGTGTGGCTCACGTTCTGGCCGCCCGCAGTGCCGTGCTCCAGAGGCGACGCTCTCGCCTGTCGGGACCCCTGCACCACAGCTCCCTGGGCCTGCAAAAGGACATTGTGGAGCTGCTAACGCAATCCAATACAGCGGCGGCCATTGAGCTGGGCAATCTGCTGACCAGCCACGAAATGGAGGGTCTACTCTTGGCCCACGATCGCATAGCCAATCACACGGATGGCACACCCTCGCCCACGCCCACACCCACACCGGCCACGGCTACGATGGGCGGTGGAGTCGCCACTCTAAGCGGTCACAGCAGTCCCGTGGCCGGACCCAAGCGTACACTGGGCATGGTAGTGGCACCACCGGTCGTCCCATCACCGCTGGCCCAGCGTGGTGCGATGCCATTGCCACGCGGTGAATCACCGCCGCCGGTGCCCATGCAGATGCCCATGTCCCTGCCGATGAGCGCCTGCTTTGGCACACTGAATGACCAGAACGACAACATACGGATCATACAGATCGAGAAGTCAACGGAACCGCTGGGCGCCACTGTGCGCAACGAGGGCGAGGCGGTGGTCATTGGACGGATTGTGCGCGGCGGGGCAGCGGAGAAGTCCGGCCTGCTGCACGAGGGCGATGAGATCTTGGAGGTGAATGGCCAGGAGCTGCGTGGCAAGACGGTGAATGAGGTGTGCGCTCTGCTGGGTGCCATGCAGGGCACTCTAACCTTTCTGATTGTACCCGCGGGCTGTCCACCCGGTGGCATGCTGGGTGGTGGTGGCAACAGTGGAGTGGTCGGTGGTGGCATTGGTGGCGGCACCACATTGGCTGGCCTGGGTGGTGCGCATCGCGACACCGCTGTACTTCATGTGCGGGCGCACTTTGACTACGATCCCGAGGATGATCTGTATATACCCTGCCGTGAGCTGGGCATTAGCTTCCAGAAGGGCGATGTCCTGCATGTGATCAGCCGGGAGGATCCCAATTGGTGGCAGGCGTATAGGGAGGGCGAGGAGGATCAGACACTGGCCGGCCTCATACCTAGTCAATCGTTTCAGCATCAAAGGGAGACCATGAAGCTGGCCATTGCCGAGGAGGCGGGATTGGCAAGATCCCGGGGCAAGGATGGTTCCGGTAGCAAGGGTGCCACCTTGTTGTGTGCCCGCAAGGGACGCAAGAAGAAGAAGAAGGCCAGCTCGGAGGCGGGGTAAGGACATACCATTCTATCTTTGTTTCTTTTTTAACTTTAAATGTGACTTTTCTTTCTCCTGTTTGTAGTTATCCCTTGTATGCCACCACAGCGCCGGATGAAACGGATCCCGAGGAGATACTCACCTACGAGGAGGTGGCTTTGTATTATCCCCGTGCCACCCACAAGCGTCCCATTGTCCTGATTGGACCGCCCAATATAGGCAGGCATGAGCTGCGCCAGCGCCTGATGGCCGATTCGGAGCGTTTCTCTGCCGCCGTGCCACGTAAGTAAAGGGGGGTACTGAGTCCCAACCGTCTCACCTCTTTGTCTCCGTCTCTGTCTCCGTCTCCGTCTGTCTACCAGTCTTCTATTTGCTGGAGGAGCATCTCAAGCCGGCCAAGGCCAAGGCTCAGGTCAAGGGTAAAGGCTGAGCTTCAGAGTCCGAGTCCCAGAGCCATTGCTAGTTACCAGTAACCCCTGAAACCCAACCCAAAACCCACATCTTGAACCTTAAAGAAGAGTTTTTTAAGTCTGGTTTCCACCTTTCCTTTTCGCAGACACATCACGTGCCCGCAGAGAGGGCGAGGTGCCTGGAGTGGACTATCATTTCATCACACGCCAGGCCTTTGAGGCGGACATACTGGCGCGTCGCTTTGTGGAGCATGGCGAGTACGAGAAGGCCTACTATGGTGAGTTTTGAGAAATTGATTTTAAAAAACCTTTACTTATCCTTTTTAACCTCTTCACAGGCACCTCCCTGGAGGCCATACGCACCGTTGTGGCCAGCGGCAAGATCTGTGTGCTTAATCTGCATCCGCAGAGCCTGAAGCTGTTGCGTGCCTCCGACCTCAAGCCGTATGTGGTGCTGGTGGCGCCACCCAGCCTGGACAAGCTGCGCCAGAAGAAGCTACGCAATGGCGAGCCCGTTAAGGTGAGTTTAGCTGATTTTCTAGAGAGAAATATAACTTTAATCCTTCCCTGATGATTGCAGGAGGAAGAGCTCAAAGACATCATTGCCACGGCCCGGGATATGGAGGCCCGTTGGGGTCATCTCTTCGACATGATCATCATCAACAATGACACGGAGCGTGCCTATCATCAGCTACTGGCCGAGATCAATTCACTGGAACGGGAGCCGCAATGGGTGCCCGCCCAGTGGGTGCACAACAATCGCGATGAGTCATAATGATGGAGTGCCCGCGGCGGGCAATGCACCAGCACCCAAGCCCACACCCAGCCCCAACTCTTTGTAAATACAATTTTCAATTGAGCCATGAGATAGGAGAAAGAGAGAGCAGGAGAAGAGAGAGCAGGATCAAGGCCCGTCTCCCGTCCAGTCCAGTCCACCAACAATACATTATTCCACACTCCCCTCCCCCCACCCACTCCAATATAATATAATATAATATAATATATATATTTATGCTATTCCGTTGCATTGTGCATTTTAGTCTTAGAAGCGAAGGGAGCGCTTTTTAAACACTGTTTGTTGTCTCCTCCTAATTGTATGTTCACAAAAAACTCCATTTTTGTTCGTTGAACTCCAATAATCATATTATAAATATTATGGTTTACCTGCCTTTCTAACTATATTTTTTTTTTCTTTTTTTTTTTAACTAAGCTGGTAGCACTTCCTTAATTGAATTAGTAAAATAACAAAAGGGGAGTTCTAAGGTGTACTTTGTGAGCCCCATAAAAGTGTAAAATTAATAGCAAAGATCTTGTAAAAGCAAGATGCATAACGCTTTTAATTTGATTATTTTTTTTGCTAGCCATAAATGAGTAAATAACTAAATTTATGTGTTAACAAATCTAGAGAGCTTAAAGGAAATTTAAAGAAAAAATAAAGAAATAAAAATGTCAGCTCTTTACCGTTATGCATCTTGCTAATACAAGATCCTTGTAGGCTCCAAGTCTTAACAGAGTCAGAAAAACAGTCCGGAAAAAACTCCATTAACGAACATTAAACTCATAATTCAGATACAGATACAAGATACAAGATGCAGATGCAGGTGTTGCAATTACGTAATCTATTTACTTTATATATATATATAAATATATATATATACTATACGGATATAAAAATACATAAACATAAATTATAAAACGAAGCGTACTTAATACAATTATTTTTAAATAAATCGAATGAATGCATGCGGCAGAAGCAAAGCGAAACAAAAACAAAATAAAAAAGCAGAAGAGAAGCAACAAAATCAGTAAGTCATTGCCAAAAAAAACAAAGACAAAAAAGAGAAGGAAATATGGGAGGAAAGTGTTAGGAAAATCACTTAGCGAAGCCACACTACGAGCGAAATTGTTAAAAACAAAACAAAGGAAGAAAAACGAAATGTAGCACTGTAAAATAAAGGAAAAAATAATAATAGAGAAAACACAAATAGAAAGAAGGTAAAGAATTCAAAGTCAGAGGGAGCGGCAAAAAAAACCAAGTAAATGTTGTTGTAATTAATTATTTAAAAGTTAAAAGGAGGCGGACAAATTTAAGTTGGTTTCAACTCCAACCTCAACTAACTAACTAAAGTTGCGAGCAAATACGATACGAAATATATAGAAACCTATTTAAAAAAAACAAAATTCCAATGCAAAGGTCAAGGAAAGTCAAGAATTTTATATTAAAAACAAAAAAAAAAAAAAGAAAAACAAAAAAGAACAAAGGGTCAAGTAAGGAAAATAGCAAAACAAAAAAAACTACATACATGTTACGCAATGTTGAACACTTGAGCGATTCTAAAAGCGAATGATATCTATATCTATATATATATATATCTATACCTAAAGATACATATACGTGGGGTGGGGTCCCGGTGCCAGTTGCCAAGTCGCATGTGATCCTTTCCCCCCTCTCCAAATGCAAGATGATCTTATCTTATCGGGAATCCCCCCGATCGAATGGGCAAAGGGCCCCTGGACCCGGCTTCAATAATATTAAAAACAAAAAATTCGAAACATATATAAATATTTTTTTTTTTTTGTAGACAAGAAAATGTGTGTGCAGTAAATCTGTTTAAGTTTTTATTTATGTATGTGTGTGGTGTAGCAAAACTAAACTAAATAAGAAACAAAAATACCTAAAAATAATAAAAATTAAAAAAAAACAAAAACAAAGCGGATTACAAAATAGGCACGGTTTAAAATAGCCATTGTACGAAATTAACGGAATTAATGAGTAACCCTAACGCAGCAAAGCGGACAAAGTCAGATGAAATAACGATATTAATAAAAATAATAATATAAAAATAATAATAATTAAAATAATAATAAAACGGAAAAACGACAAACCATGAAATATAAAAAAATCACTTTGTGTTTTCTTTTGGGATATAAAAAAAAACTAAGAAGGATCAAGTTCGGGTAAGAAGGGGGGGGGTTTAAAAATATCAAGTTTTTAAAAACAATATTAGTAATTATAATATATTACTAAGGTAAGATTGGGAATATATATTTATATCGTTATTAATTATTTAAGTCGAGCTTTATTAAGTTTCTTTGATTCACTAATTTATGAAAAGCCAAGAAAAAGGTAATGGTAATTTTGGATTTGGAGAGTTTTTGTCTTTACCTTTTTTTCCTTTTCAATTTTGAGATTTGAAGAGTTTAAAAGCGGTCTTTGTTTACCCCTTTGAAATTTTTTTGAAATTTTAAATAAGAAAAAATGAATTAATGGAATAACAAAAAAAAATAAAATAAATAAATGCAAGCGAATTTTAATGAATCTCTGGACTTATATAATTATTTACTTCAAGCCTTACTTCACCATTAATATTAATATTAACACATTATTAATATTACCCTTTTGGGGTACTAAATTTCAAAATTAAAATTAAAGGTATAAATATTTTATAGGATTTTTAAATAAATGTTCTAAGTTTTATTAAAGTCTAATTATTTTATTATAGTACATAGTATGTACATATATATATTATATACATATTATATATTATATACATATTATATATTATATACATATTATATAGTATAGTTTTATATAGGAAATATGTTCTCCTATAAGGTATTTTTTTTTTCTACCAAAATGAAAGCTATGCCAGAGTATACAACTTTCGGCTTTTTAAATTTAAATGTCCTTCTTGTTTACTATTTATTTTTGAATCGAAACAAGTGTTATCCTTTGTCACACTGCATATACCAATATATAAATTATCTAATTATTTTATTATTATAATTCAATTATTTACTTATAAAGACACCTGAATTTCGTAGAAAGCCCAGAAGTAGATGACATTTTCATAGACCACCATAGACCCCCAAAAGTATCCATTGATTTGATTCAAAATATAAAATCAAACAATTTGTGAAGCCCAACCTTGAGAATTTTTGCCTTATCTCTGGCCCACATTTACACATTTCCAGATGATATGATTTTTCAAGTTTTTATTTTCACTAATTCTTGCAACATTTCATCTTTAATTATACATACATAGTTTCTCATATTTTTTACAGCTTTTTTTTTTTGTTTTGTTTTAAATATATATTTTTTTAATCCACATTATGGTATTTTTCATTTTTTTTTTGTTTTATTTTATTTTGTTTTTCATTCAATTCGAACAACTTTAAACTTTTTACATCAATTTAATTTCAATGAGTTTTCCATTTAGTCATATTTATTATAAATATAATTCCGTTTCGGTTTCGGTTTGGGTTTTATTTTATTTTCTTGTTTGTTTTTTGTTTATATTTTTTGTTAATTATTGTTGTTGAGAATATATAGAGAATGCTGAAAATGGAAACGCCTTTTTAGTGTTGTGTGTTGTGTTTTGAGTGTGTGTTTTTTGAGTGTGTATTTTGAGTGTGTTCTTTTCTGCGGGCGGGCTAGGAAACCATGGACAAAACTGTTCTTTTTTTATGTACAACGATTTGCCGCCAACTAGAGGACATCCGCAATCCGACTCTCCTCCCTCCAACGCTAAGCGTTAACTATACATTTCTTTCTTTTCTGTTTTTTTGCTCGATATTAAGATCCTGTAATAACAAGATGAGTAACGCCAGACAACTTATTTGCACTCATTCGTACTTTAAGCTCTCTTCAAGAGCCAAAAATGCTTTCTAATTTCATATTTAAAGCTCTGCGTTATGCATCTTGTTATTATAGCATCTTTTAACTATAACTCAGCGTGTCTCTCTGTGGTGTGTCTGTTTGTTTGTTGTTCGATTTGTGCTGTGGTTCAGCGGGAGAGAGCAGAATCCATCTAACATTTACAATATTATTTTTCTTTGTTTCTTTTTAAGGGGGGAGGCGGTGTCTACAAACTAAAAGGTGCTGGTGGTGGTGGTGGTGGTGGGCGGTCAATAAATCACACGAAAATGTAGCTTCCTCTTTTTTTGCTAGGCACAGTTTTTGAAGAACAACAGATTTCAAAAAAAAAAATTCTATATATATATATATATATATAAAAGCTTAACAAACTGGAAGAATTTGAACTCGAACTGGGGGACCAAGACTGAGATTTGAACTAAAGGACTAACATCACAAGGTCCTGTCCCTGGGTTACTTCCGCTTCCGTTTCCGTATCAGGATTCTTTTTTGTTTTAAGACTAATTAAAAAATTAATTAAGGTAAAAGGTCGCTCTCTAATTTACAAAAACATATATATATATATATATATATATATATCAATTTGAAAGCGAAAGAGTGTTAACCGCCGGTTAGAGGAAGCTAGGAAGAAAAGTCAGGAAGTGAGGAAGTCAGTCTGGCGGAAGGGTAGCTGAAGCTGGGCAGGTTTTCTCTGCTTACATTTAGGTTCTATTGTTGGTGAAATTCACTAATTTATCGCCTTCTTTTGTTTCTTTTCAATTATTTTTTTTTTGTTTCGATTTTTGATAACATGAAGATCATTTTTTGCAATTGGTTAACATCAAATAAGTTTGTAACTGTTGATTATTCACTATATATATATATGCTGCTGCTGCTGCTGCTGCTGTTGCTTCTGATCCTTGTGACTGGTTGTGAGTGAGTGTGGGTGTGTGCTGCTCCTGCTCTTGTTACGAAGAAAAAAAAATTGAGGTTTACATTATGCGCATACCTATACGCATATATATATATGCATATATTCACCACATATATATAATTATATATTTATGCATTACGATTTAATATAATTTTTTCTCTCGAGAGTTTCACAAAATTTATTTTGCAATGGTTTTTCATTTTGTTTCCGTTGTTATATTGCATGTATGCTTGTTGTTGTTTTTTGGACTTTCCTCTGCCACTTCTGCGCTTGCTTGCCTTTTCGTAACATTTTTAGCATCAGCTTCTTCTTCTTCTACTTCTTATCCTCAACTTCTGTTCTATACATCTTCGGTTTTTTTGGGGGATGAGGGTTCGGGGTTTTGTATGATGATTACTTTCCTTCTTATGCATATGGGGGGAGGGTAGGGGATCCCATAGAGCTGGAAAAACATCTAGGTTTTGCGAGGAAAACATCAATGTTTTCACCCATTAACATTGATGCTTTTCCAGCTCCATAGTTTAGAGTGATTTATAGGTAGGTTGGTGCCTATTTGGGTGCTGGCCGCAGCGTGTGCTCTGCTTTAATCTGCTCCGCCTGCCGCGCTCAGCATAGCTTAGCTTAGTTATCCAGCCATGACTCGCGTCATTCTGTGTAGTCCCACCAGTCCGTGTCGTAGCCCTCGTGCACGTGCTTTAGCAGAACAGAGCAGCGCTTTTCACAATACCTGCGAAAATTATTAATATTAATATTTACTCTTTTCAAAGTAGACACAAAGCAAATCCCACCTGTATTTATCTTGCACTTTCTGCTTAATATCAGCCAAATTCTCGGATGTTATTTCACGTTCCAAATACTCGGACAACGTTTCGGTTGCCGACTCCAAATCCTTTTGATTATCCTCGAATATCATCGACTGATTGTTCTTTTTCAAATAATACGCAAAAACGTATGTGTACATGAGTGTCTGACGGCACTGGCAAAGTATGTCGACAGCCTTTTTCAGAAATTGCACCTAGTAAGGGGAAATTTGTTAAAATGAGCAATTTCTTAGTTCATAAAATTATATTCAGTCTTACCTCAATCCAGGACATGTTGTGCTGCTGCATCTCCTCCATTTTTTGCTTTACGCAGGCATACAATTTGTTCTCAAACTTCATCGATTGCATGTGATTCATGTACCGATTGTAGTAGTGGAGATACCTGCGGATCAAGATTATAAATACGCTTTAAATACTCATTGTTGGTTGACAAAATAAAGCTGATTCATTGGCAGTCTTCAATGACTCCAAAAGGTTCGCTGTCGTTATCACTTATAATGCCAATTAGCAGATAAAACCAGCTATCGTGGGGTGAGTAAGCAAATAAAAGGGAATCAACTTCAAACTACGCAAACATATCAATGATGTCAACAAAAGATTTTGGTAAAGAAATGAAAGGAAATCTTTTCCTAGGTGCATCAATGAGCAGAAATCTATTATAAACTCACTCACCTGGCCAGTGATGAGCGCAACTTCTCCTGGGCATCCCGGGCGGTCTTGGCCTCATCCTCGTCGTATCGGTTACAGTTGTACCAGGAGGAGCCGTGCGGCTCCCAGGAGCCCAGACAGACCCAACAGAACTCGTTCTTGCAGTTCTGATTCTTGCACACCATATGATTGCAGCCGCCGTCCTTCTCAATGGTCACACTGCACTTGGGACACTCTTTGGTATTGGCCGCTATCCAATTGGACGTCTCTGAGTCGTCGTCGCACTTCTTAATCCACTTCTTTAGCCAACGGCACTTGACCGGATCGTGCCAGTTCTCGCCGCAGGCAAAGCAGAACACATGACCGCACTTACAGTGGACTCGTCGCGGCTCCGCGTACGGCACCTTTACCGCATAGGTGCAGTCGACGGACGGACACCAGCGCAGCAGCTGATTGCATTCCACAAAGCTGTTGGTGATCAGCTGCTGGTACTTGACCCGCACCCGCGGATCCACCACCAGCTTGGTGACGGTCACATCGTCCACCAGTATATCACAGCCGTGCGCCGCGCACGAGATGGTCTGGCCAAGACCCTCCGCCACGATCTTCGTTGTCAGATACTCGCGCCAGCAGGCCATGCAGAATCGATGACCGCACTCCAAGCCGGTCATGCGCTGAAAAGTGAATAAAGCAATTAGTTGGGATTGCGTTAATATGGATCTTATGATGATCTAATAACGAGATTATATTGCTTTTACCTAAGAACTACTCACGATAGATTTTCAAGTGATTATTTAATATTTTTAAGGGTTAACATTAGCATAGAGATCGCCTAACAAAGGTGACACGCCTAGATTTTAACTAGCGAAATTATTAAAATTAAATAAATAATAATAATAATAAATAATATAAAATAAAATAGAAAATATTTAAAACTGTTAATCAATAATACAGATAAGATTTCCCTAAAAAATGAGCTAAAAAAAATATCCCCTGATAAGGAATTATATATATTTGCAAAGACTTTACAATAACAACATGAGTAACGCCATCGATTTATTTTCCACACCGATTTTTTCTGATTTTAAGTCTTAAGTCTTAAAAATGCTTCCCTAATATAAGTAGACACTCAGCTTGAAACTTATTCTATTTTTAGATCTTCAAACATCCCTTCAATTAAGCGCATGAATTCAGTTCAATATTTTTAAAGAAAGTATCGAAATAATCGATTAATCAATGAAATAAAAATCCATTTCAATAAATAAATAAAGGCATATCGAGAGAAAAGTTCGATAAAATACATAAACAAAAATATAGCTCTAACTCAAAATATTTAAAAATAAAAAAAAATCATTTTTAACTTTAAAATTTTCAGATAATTTTTATATAATCGAAAAATTATATTCAATTTATTTAATCTGTCTCTATTTCCAATTCTTGTATATAATTGGAAATAGAGACAGATTAAATAAATTAAATTGCGATATATATCGAAATATCGATTTATTTCATTTATTTTTATAGTAACGATAAATTGTATCAATTTATTGAAATTTAAAATTTGTATCGATAAATCAAAAGTTTCTTACGGATACATATGCTCTTATAAGATATTCAAGCTTTACAAAGAGCAGAAAAATCCCTTGATTATGAGTATTCCAAAATATAAACGTTATGCATCTTGATTTTATAAGATTCTTGGTAATAAAATACCCACAAATCCTGCAGTATCCAAAATTTAGGTCATGGCAGCACTAATTAACAAGAAATCGAATTTTCTGAGGCACTTACATCTGGCAGTAGATGACAGAAGCATATTTCGCACTCTTCGCACTGACTTCGTGTGGTCTGCAATGGGGAAATGGGAATGGAAAATAGAAAATACAAGGGATTTGGATTAGTTGGGGATTTCACTTTGACTTTAGCATTCAGCTCACCCTTTGTCTGACCGCTTCGGTGGTCGTGTTGAAGGGATTTATGACGTGTGCGCATTTGAAGAACTCCTCCGGTGGCTCGTCAAAGTACTTCTCGAGCAGCTTCTCCTTGTCCCACTTGAAGTGATTTAGCAGTATCCTCGTTGTGGGCGTGGGAAGCTGTAAAGGAAAAGCAAACCAAATGTAAGTGGAAGGTTTATATGGCACGGAGACAGCGGGAAAAGAGGTGGGTTATCATCAACGGCGTCCTAATTGGCCTCGGGATCAATGCCAAATCATTAGCGATCAGCAAGCAGCTGAGGTTGGCCTTAGCAATATATTGAAATGAAATGTGAAAGCGGTATAGACCTTGGAAATGATGCAACTTGATTGAAAATGGTTTTTTTTACTGGGTTTAAATAATGATTTGAGGCAGAACAAGTGGGGAAAATTTAATTGTGGGCTAAACAAACAATATGTTGTATGAAAATGAATAGTTATATATTACCAATGTTAATAACATTATTAAGATTTAGGTTTTAAGTGTTATTTTAAGCAATAATTAATAATTGTTTTAGTTTCAGGCTTTAGGAATAATGATATTTTAAAATAAATATAGGAAAAGTCTTTTTTAAAATTAGATCATTGTTAGAAATTGGGTTAAAGTGAAGTTTTAATGTAAATAAAAGGAAAATAATAATATTATAAATAATAACAAAGTATTTTGGAGAAAAAATTAAGATTTTAAACATTAGCATCAACAGGAATGACATCAATATTTACAGACATCAGGAATAACACAATTACTAACATTGATTGCATGTTGAAATTAATATTAATATTAAAATTAACAATTACAATTAGAATTATATTACAATTAAATTACAATCAAATTACAATTACAATTAAATTAAAATTCATTATAATATTAGCAATATTAATATTAATACTATATAGTTTATATATTAGTATTAATATAAACATTGATTAACACACTTTGACAAACATGGTTTTCCTGTTAACTTTAAAATTAAGATTAATTTCAACATTGTTAATTTTAAAATAAAGGTAAATATTAACATTAGCCTTTGTTTTACCCTTAATATTAGTATTAATTTTAGCACATTCATGATTTCCACACATTTTTAGACTCTTCGAAGCAGAAAAAGAGAACTATTTGTTTTGATTTTTCCCCATTTAACCCCATATTACCCCCCGACAAGTTCTTGGAAGTCAACCAAAAATCGGTGAAAGTGAAAATAGGACCTGCATGATTCTGGGATATGGGACTGTGGTGGGCTGTGGGGCTGCGGATGCGGATGTGGATGTGGCGACCTTGTGACGAGTTTTCCCTGGCAGTCAGCAAGCCAAAACAAAAAAAGAAGCTTTCAACATCGGCGGATGACCTTCAGTTTTATCCCAGATCCCAGGCAGAGAGCGCTGGGTGGTGCATTGGGCGGGTGGCACACCGAGGGGTGGCCATCAACGTCATAAGACACTAGTACACATGCACATGCATATGCAATCTGCAGAGGGTGCCAGGGGAAAGCGGAAAATCGGTAAAGGGGAAATGCCACTCACCTTCAACAGAAGATTGACATCGTCAATGATCTCCCGCTGGTGCTGGACAATCTCATCGGTGGTGAGCACCTTGTACTGGTAATCATCCGTGTCCAGTTGGCGCTCCGCGGAACTGGGCATGTCCACCTCCATGCCGAAGTCATCGTCGCCGTCGTCGCCCGAGGAGACGTTGCCCGAATCGACATTGTCGCAGAAATCATTGTCATTATCCGAGTCCATTGCTGCTGCTGCTGCTACTGATGCTGCTGCTGCTGCTGCCTAGCTCTCTCCCTCTCTCTCTCTCTCTGCCTGTCTCTGTGGCGCGGCGCTTCCTCCTCTTCGATTGCGTTTTATCCTACTCCTTCTGTTTTCTGCTTTCTGTGTTTTTCCCGTTTTCTTGGCTTACTAATTGATTACTCTGGGCTTTTGCTCTCCCCCCTCTCTCTTTCTCGCTCTCCCCCTCACTCCCTCTCTCTCGCTCTCTCTCACTCGCACACACACAGTTGTTCTAGCTGTGTTGTCTGTGCTGCTGCGCCTTCTCTGTTCGTTTCGTCTCTTTTGTTTACGTTTTGCGTTTTGCTGGCAGCCCTTTGTTGTTGCTTTATGTGGCTTGCATGTTGCGTTGCCTAATTTATATACGGCGAATTTGGTTTCCACTAGTTGCACTGAACTCTAGACGCTTGTTTTTGGTCTTAATCGCAGTTAATTTTATTGCGTGCTTGCCAGAAATAATTTTACAGTTCGAAATCGGATTTCTGAGATATAGGTTGTGGCCCGAAACGGTCACACTGCTCGCCACTGTTAACAGAGGCAAAACTGCTGATCTAACAGGGCACTTGTGCTTTGTTGTTGCGCTGTTAAACATATGTTACGTTGTGCTTGTGTGTGTGCGCCTGTATATATATATATATTATACACAATTGTTTTTTTCCTTTCTTTCTTTCTTCTTTTTTTGCTTTTTTAATACGCAGATGGCACGCTTATGTTTTCAAGGCGACCACCCACACATATGCACATATGCACACAAACACACACACACAAACGCACACACACGCTCACTGCGTTACGTATGTATTGGCACAGCACAGAAACAGAAAGCTTATGACTTTTGTTGACTTTTTACGCACTGCACGGGTTAAACCACGCGTTTCAATGTCGCGTTCGAAGCACTAAAATATTATCTTTTCGACTCGACGTCGAGTTCAGTTGCGAAAGCGGTTAAAACGTAGACTTTTGATAATCTTAATTTTGAAACATTCATTTCGAGATATTCATTAGGGATGTTGATAATATATCAAAATATCAATATATCGATATTAGTTTCTAAGGATGGGATGATATATTTATATCACGACTTTTTTGGTTGCCCTAATATCGAAACTGCGATGTTTTTATTTGATATTTTTCGATATTTTTTTGTCCTGACGAAGAACAACCCTACTTCTAGTGACTAAGAAAGTCATGAAAGTTTGTGTATGCAAAAGCCAGCAAGAAAAATGTATGAGAAGTATTTATCGTTCCATAAATTATTATTTTTGAGGTCGTCGAGGTTTTTTTAAAATATAACATCGGCATAGAAAAAAACATCGTCGATTGAGCTGCGCAGTGGGTATTTTTATCGATAGTTTGACCCTAATAAGTTCTTTGAAAACTAACTAACTAATTTTGCGATTCTCTCCTATCGATACCTTTTTTGGCATTCAAATAAGAATTTCGAATCGACGTAATTGTTTCTTAGACAATAGATGGCGTCATTAGCGCGTACAGCAACCTAACCAGTAAACTTTGCAATTAGCCTCGCACTGGTTGCAGACCCAACTACACCGGAAAGGGCTTCGTTTCAAATCCATTCGTTTCGCGGCAACAAAATGGCGGGAAGGAAAGAGTGCGTACAATTAAAGACTTTATTTTTAGTAATGTTTCCATGACTTATTATATATTAATTTTTGTATTCTGTTAGCGTGTTCATTTACGTTCATATTCGATAATAAATTATACTCCGAGGGAGGTCCAAAATTTAAATGGATTAAAGTGAAAACAAAAATTAAATTTGTTTACAAATAACATTTATTTCCAAGTCATTTATTTCCACATTTAATTTACCCAAATAGTATCGATCACTGATATTGAATCCATCACTGATCCGCGAAGGCATCAAATTGCAGATGTCCAACTCAAGTTTATTCCCACCTTCTATCGCCGTCTCTTTCTTATTTGAAACGATTCTCCATCTCTTTCGAATCGAACCAAACGGGAATGTGAGCGAGATCGCCTGTTCATTTCCGTCTCGTTCTAAACAAAGTGAATTAATTTTTCTCATGCTTTTATTTTATTAAATTGTCCAATTTCGTACAACTTGCATTTTAGATGCACGAAATTGAGCAATTCGTTTGTTTCTTTTTATTTGTTAAGGCGCGTAAAACGTTACTTGTTTGTTGTTTTATGCAACATTTCACATGCCTTATAAGACTGGATTTTTGGATTTCATTTCGGCTTGTAAAACGTTGCGTCTTAAGGATGTATTTATTGTGTTTTACAGCACGACAGACGAGTCGTGCATGAAAACAGGATATGGTTTCGATCCATCGTATTGTTCTTACTGGTCGCAAGACACAATCTCTCAGCTTTCCGATAAAAGGAAACCATTTTGTACAACTTTTTACTTATGTTCTGTAATCTGAGCGCCCAAAAAAAGCACTTGAGCTCCCAAATTGCTGTTTGCTTCAGAAATCGGTTCGAACGATGCATCAAAACTCTGGGCGCTCCGATTACTACCTTCCTACACCAAAGCAAACCGATCTCCAAAGCTAATCTCGCCGTTGGTCTTACCTGACCCCTTTCCCGCCTAAAAACCCTAAAACGAAACAAACAATAAAATAGGTTAAAAAATGTTTAAAAATTGCAACGTGTTCAAACATCACACACAGGCACACACAAGAGAAACAGGGTTAAAGGGAAAAATGTGGAAAAAAGAAAACTAAATGTGCTTCTCGAGGGAAAAAAAAACTTTGAAAAGATCTCGAGAGCATGACCCGCACTCACTTGACGCTAGTTGAAGACTGACAGGAAGCCGGGGTAGGAAGGGTATTATTAATGGGTCACCACCATTTTGTTTGTCACACACACACACACATACACTGATGTGCGGCGTGTGAGTATACTCACTTATCTCACCAACTGTCAACTGTACCGCTTGGTTACACCCATTTATGGCATTCCTTACATTGTCCGTTTTTGTTAAACTCTTTACAAGTTGGGAATACTGAAAGAACAAGAAGAAAAAACTTTGCAAATGTCCATTTGTAATGCGTAATCGTTGTTTATGTATACCAGAAAATTATTAACACTTTTGTGTGTATGCGTGTGTGTTAGTGTTGAACAACATTGTTAAAAATAAACTAAATTTATTTCCAAGTTTTTCAGTGTTTGTAATTTGATGATGGAAAAGGAACCTTATTAAACAAACAGATTTATATTTGCATTTTATAGCAAATGGAGAGATCGTTTTTCAGTGAAATCAACTTGAGAAGTTAGAGGTGGAAAAACACTCGATTCGGTTATCGATAAGTCGATGTTTTGAGTTGCTGCCACCTTGGAATATATCGGAAAATAGTGGGAGCGGTAAAAATAATGGGTTTAATAGGGGGATTTTTATTGAATATGTAAATATTACATCATTTTTATTCTGAAATGAATCAAATAAAAAAATATATACAATGAAATATACCAGCAAAGCTATGGAAAAGGTATTAAAAACCACTGCCTGTATGGTACTCTAACAATATAGTTTAGTTTTCAGGAGAAGGATCGCTTTGAAAGGCAATCCTGGGCCGTGTCTTGGCTAACTCTGGTTCGAGTCATGGGTGCCATAATGCAGCACGATAACAGTACAACAAATTATCGAACTCTTATGAGCATTGAACGTTAGACAGCACTATACCTACACTTTTTGTTTAAAATTCAAATAAAAACTTTCAAAACTTAACGAAGCATTTACAAACACAACGATTTTTGGAGATTGATCTACAATTCGCGCAAACTAAAACCAATTGAGAGATAGAAAGGGGTATAAACTCGATTGTAAAATAGATAAATCAATAATAAAATTTTTCATATTATGTTTATCGAATTGTAGTACTGAAAACTGTGAAAATAAGGGGATAAATAGGGGGATTTGAATGCAAATTTAAAATATTTTAATTCTTAATCAAGTTTTTGTGAACAAATTAAAAACAATATTTTCAAACTTTTCCATTTACGTTTATTCACTTTTATGTTTTGGATCAGATCAGTCGTTCATGTTCAAACTCAGGTTTATGTCGCCGTCGCTGGCGCCCATGGCATGGTCAAGAACACCCAGCATTAGTTCGCCCTTGTCCTTTCGCTTGCTGGGACGCACTTTCTTCTGCTGCTGCAGGGCCGCCACCTGGGCGGCATGCATCTGACGGCGATGCTTGTGCATATTTCCCGAATTCTTGAAGGTGCGTTCGCAGAAGGCGCACTTGTACAGATCCTGGCCGGTGTGCGTGGCAGTGTGCTCCTCGAGGCCCCGGCTGCTCTTGAACTCCTTGCCGCAGTGTGTGCACTTGTGGTATTCCTTCGGATGATGGTAACGTATGTGGGCCGCCAGCTTCGCCCGCGAACCCTTCTCCAAGCCGCACTGCTCGCACTTCCATTGGCGCAGCGAGGCGGCGTCCAGATGCATGTACATGTGCTTGCGCAGGCTGTTCTCGTCGGATAGCCAAACCTGGCACTCCTGGCACTGCACCTCCGGCAGCTGGGAGCCCTCGCGGTGCACGGTGCGCTTGTGGACGAGCAGGTTTTGCTTCGTCTTGAATTTGGCGCCGCACGAGTCACAGATGAAGGGTACAAAGGCGGGATCATGGGTGCGTCGCATGTGCAGTCGCAGATCGACGGCAGTGCGGAAGCTGTGGGAGGAGCATTCAGTTAAGAACCATTGCCATTGCCTATGCATCATGTGGATATTACTCACGATCTGTCGCAGTGCTTGCACTGCTCCTTACGCTCCTGCTGATGCACCCGCGAGTGAATGGTGAGCAGAAATTGCTTGGAGAATCGCTTGGAGCACTTGTCGCAGGCAAAGCTCAGCTCGTTCTCGTTGGAGTGGAAGCGTAGCATGTGAACGTCGTAGCTGATACGGCTGACCAGCTGCTTGGAGCAAATCTTGCACCTGAAGTAGTCCGGATCGTTGTGCATGCGCAGGTGGTCCACGTAGAGCGCCCGCTTCTTGTAGCGTCGCTGGCAGCAAACCACATAGCCGGCGGACTGGTGATGATTGCGAAAGTGCCGCTTTAACTCGGCAAAGTTCTGGAACTGGTCCTCGTCGGCGGCGCACAAGCAGCACTCGAGGCGTCCATGCAACGCTATATAGCTATCCATTTCGCGACTGTGACTGCTCCGGCTCTCGGGATCCACGTCGCCCCCGTCCCCCTCCTCATCCTCCTCGTCCGCCTCATCCAGCTGGCGTTTCGTCTTAGCCCTGGCCTTCACCGTCCTCGGTTTTGGCAATGCCCGGGGACGCATGCTGCGTCGAATGGGCGACGGCAGACGTACTTTTCGCCGCGTAGTTGTCCGTCCACCGACTCCCGTTGCGTCTACAGCGAATGTGGTGTTGCTACCGCTGGTGGCATCCACATCGATCTCATTGTACTCCTCGTTTTCCGCCGCCGAGGGACTCACATCGATTTCCGGCTCGCAAAGAATGTGCGCCTTGGTGTCGGCATCTTCCGCGTCTTCATCGTCGGAGAACGGCTCCAGCTTGAGGTGCTGCAGGCCCAGCTGCTTCTTCATGACCATGGTGCAGAACTGCTCAAAGTCGGCCAATTGTTGCCAGCACTGGGTGCACAGGCACCTGGACACCGCATCGTTGGGCAGCAGCTGTGTGTGTGAGATGCACAGATTGAAGCGGAGCGAGAATGCTGGGAATGCACGCTACTTACAACCAACTGCAGATGCTTCTCAATCAGTTCCGCCAGATTGGAGGGCGGCGGCTGGTCGTCGGGCTCCTCCTGGTCGAAGATCGGGATGCTGTGCACCGCGTCGTCCAGGCAAAGGCGACAAATCATTTCCTATGGCTGTGGCGGGGCGAGTTGCTGGAAGTGTGGGCGCTAAGCTGGCTGAGCTGTCTCACCCGATCCCGATCATCCCCGGCGTCACTCTCCCAATTGGATATTCTAATTAATTTTTATATTATTTTCCCTTAATTAATTTTTTTTTTACTGAAATTGTACAAGAAATCCCGTTGCAACGGGTAAGTGTGCATTTCTTGGCCTGGTCACACTGTAGCGGCCAGCTGTTCTACGATAACTTTTCGATAATTACAACGGTTTTAAATGGTTTTGAAAATCAACTTTATTAAATCCTTGAATTTCGTTATAAAACCTTACTTATTTCTAATGAAATCACAGTCCTAGCAACCAATTGTATTCGCATTGATGAACTGGACAAACAGCTGCGGCACCTGCTCCAGCGGCGTGGGCGATGTCTGGCTGGCACGACACGTGCTCGTTATGAACTTCTGCCGGAGACGGTTTAGCTGAAGGGCATTCATTGAGGTAGTCACCTTTACGGGATTTTTGCTACCCGGTATGCGTAGCTGGCCAAAGGCCTTGATTTTCACAGCGCCAAGAATTTCCTTAATGATGGACTGCATAATGTTGTCCAGCTCGAATAGGTAGTTGGTGGCACCCAAAGGGGCCTGAAAAAAGTGGGATTTAATTGCTTTTTCAGTTAAAGGAACCCTAGAAATTCTTACATTCTGGGTACTCAGGTTGGCTGGCAGGGGCTGCGTCTCATACAGAGCCTTGTAGATGGCCTCCACGTCGAGCGTATCCTCGGGCAGGGCCACCACCAGGGGGCTATCCCAGCGGTTATTGCTTTGCGGCTCCTCGTAACGCATACACAGGGCATTGAAAATCTCACTGGTGTAAGGCACATCCGAATTATCCAGTGACTTCCCCGATTCCGTGTCCTCCGGCACCTCGTCCGGCGCTGTTCTTAGGTTGTTGAAGGTCCAGGCCTGCTCCTGGGGTATGCAGCAGAATAGCGTGCATTGTGTGGTCCTGGCTGCCTTGGTGGCACAGTAAAGCTCATAGCGATAGCCTGAAATGGGAATTGTTGCTTTTAAAATATGCTCACAGGCAGAGATGCACCAGCTCCCAGTCGGCGACTCACCCTTGATGTAGTTGCCGGCATCTAGGATAACCAGATCCTCTTTGTTGACGTGACGCAAGGCCTCCGACTTGAGATCGCTGCGCACCACCTTCTCCTTTTGGGAATCGCCGGCGTGTTGGTTTTTGCCGAAGAGCGCCTTCGGCACAGCCTCGTTTTCGCTGATCAGATGTACCTTCTTGCCGCGCTTGGTAAAGTAATCCCGCAGCTGTCGGCTTCGTGTGGACTTGCCGCTGGCCGGCAGACCCGTAACCACGACGATCGGCATGGCAAACAATAAAAATTAATAAAAAGTAAATAAACAAAAGCAGTGTTGGAAAAGAGAGCAATAATGGCTGAGCAACAGAATTGGCTTGGAATAAGCTAGTTCTAGCTATTTTTATTAAATACAAAAATTGTGTGCATTCTTAACTGTTTATTATCTTTTATATGACATTATTTTAAAGCCAGTAAGTTATTGGTTATAAGCTAATAATTAGCTATACTATTTATTTATTTATATTTATTTATTTATTATATGTTTGCAGTAAATATTTACCTTCATTTTGGCTATATATAATGACAGCACTATTAACAGCTGTCGGCTTGGCGGCAGTGTTGTAAAACGCTCCAAAAACAGCAGCACGTTTAGCTGAACTTAAAATAAATAAATTAATAAATCTAAACGCCGCAAATGGCCGATTTTCGCCGCCGAAACCGTAACAAGAAGAGGGACGACCAATGCTGCGCTGTCCTGACACCCGTCATTATAGCCCGCCGCGACGATCCCCGGATTGTGCAGCCAAAGATTCTTCTGAACAAAGATCGGGACAGGGACAGGGACAGGGACAAGGAACGGGAGCGTGACCGAACTACGGAGCGGGAGAGGAACAGGGAGAAGGAAAGGGAGGGGGAAGCGAGTCCCAACTGCACCCAGGACACACCGACGACCATTAAAACCCTTTACATCAATCGCACCAGCGATGCCCCGCCGCAGGCAGATAAATGCCACTTAGCTCTGGGTGGCTCCGGAACTTGCGGATCACCTGCCAGGGGTAGCCATCTAGGATCAGTCCCTTCGCCCGCCTCAGTTTGCTCGGCTCTCGTGACCGCTACACCAAATGGTCGCGATAAAAGCAATTGCAGTGCGACTGCTGGAGCTAATCCTACTGCTGCTGCTGCTAATGCCGCGGCCGTGGGTGGGCCTGGAGCCGCTCTCCAAGAGCCGCCGCGCATGAACCGCGCCACACCGCTCGTCCTAGCCAATGGCATTTTCAATGTCAATGCCCGCCGGCTGTTTCACAAAACCAACACGGATTTCACTGTCATCGGTGTGCTGGGCGGCCAGTGCTCTGGGAAGAGCACCCTGCTCAATCTGCTGGCCGCTGAGCGGTCACTGGACTACGACTACTATCAGCATCTGCTCTCCCCGGAAGCAGATGGCTGCATCTTTCCCACGCGCCACAAGAACAAGCCGAAGGAGGCCCCGAAGAGTGTCTTGCGTCCGCGTACGGAAACGTTGCAGTTCTTCATCACCAGGGAACGTCACATATTGCTGGACACGCCACCGCTCCTGACGGTGGCCAAGGAGCCGGATTATCTGGATCTGCAGTCGGTGGCCGTTATGGCACAGCTGCTGAGTGTGTGTCACATCCTCATCTTGGCCTTTGATGGCCTGGCCGTGGAACAGTTGCGCCTGATAAACGCCGCTCTCAGATTACGACCGCGGTTTCCCTGTAAGGGCTATGTGCCGGATCACCTGCCGCAGGTGCTGTTCGTGCGCACCCGTGCCCAGCGGCAGGACTTTGAGCCGCAGCAGCGAGAGAGACTGGACAAGAAATTGGCCCACCTATATGGTGCCACTGGATTGCCCATTTATCGCGGTCGCGGCGAGGCTCGCACCCTGAACACCTTCCTGCTGCCGGAGGTGAGTGGTAATGCAGCTACCGCTTATCATGGACCCTTCGGTGAGCTGGTGCGTCAGTTTCGGGAGCGAGTTCTGGGCTCAACACGTGTCTCCATGTGCCAGACCAGCACGGAGCTTAGCGAAGCGATTTGGTTTGAAATTCTGGCGGAAAGTACACGCAAAGCAGCGCCGAATTTTGAAAAGATTTATGCCGAGATCAAGCTGCGACATCTGGACACACGGCAGTGGCGTCCGGAAGGCTGGCGGGCCACGGAGAGCTGATCTGAGGATTGTAGTTTACATTGGTAGAGCCTTAAGCATGCTGTGTGTGTGATGGATGGGGTTTTTTTTTATATTTTGTATTGTAAGCGTAGACCGTTGTAGAGATTACATTTTATAAAAAAAACGAATGCCTGACGTTCCTTTTTATATTGTTCTCTTTTCCTGATATCTTCTTCAAAAGAGATCAGTTTTAGGTATGAAAATATATAGTAAAGTTTTTAAAGTTGTTTGTTTCAAATAATTCCCAAAGACTGCCCACTAAAGTTGTAATTTCTCAAGTTTCCTGTACAAAATTCGTTCTAAAATCGTTTATATTCACTTTTCACACATAAAACGCACACTTTGAACAAATAAAAAGTTTTTATTTAAGGTAAACCTTTGTTTGGTAAATATTTTCACTTGTGCAATGGCAACCAAACTGTAATCATGCCATTACAAAGCTATATCCTATACATATAGCATATATATATGTATGTATATATAGTACGAGTGTATTTTACATTTGCGAATCCTTTAATCGTTTTGATTGGAGTTCTGTGATGGCATCTGTAGGTGGGCTTGGGTTTGATGTGTGTGTATGACTATCACGTTGGCTGGGCCAGCGGCTCCAATTCAGTCTCATCGTCGGCCATTATTGGCTGCCTTAGCTGCTCCAGCTGTACCTCCTGCTTATTAAGCTCCTCAGCATCCTCTTCTTCGTCCTCGCTATCCTCGCGCACAATGAGATCGTGTGGCTCCCGGGAGGCCTTGCGCTTGCCCCGTTGCTCCTCGAATGGATCTGGCTTGCGGCAGACCCAGAATAGGCTTTGGTATTCGCTCTGCTTCATGGAGGCCGGATTCTGGGCATATTTGGTATGTATGCCCGTGCGTGACTTTTCAATAACGAAGCCCACGCCCTCCATGATAATGCACAAATCCTCAAAAGTTGGCTCAATGCTGTTCTGTCCACTGACATCGCTGTAGTGGTACAGCAACGGTCCGAGATTCACCCAAATGCCTCCGGGCACTAGGATTCTGAAAAGGAAAGTCGATTTTTAAATAAAACTTATGGGATATGGGTTAATCTCTCCTCTCTCTAAGCTCACTTGTATATAGTGCGAATAAAATCAATGACATTATTGGCACAGTCAATGAAAAAGCACGTGGCAACACAGTTGTAGCTATGAGCCGTCTTGTAGATCTCCAGAAAGTCGCCAGCGGCTATTTCAAAGTGTCCCTTGGGTGGATTCTTGCGCGGACAGACGTCCGGAAAGCGAACGGCGGCCACTTGGTCCTCGCGCCGCAGATTATTTACATATTGGTGGACCCAGGGATACAAGGCGTATTTATTTTCGTAGTCGCACCTGCCGTCAAATAGAGAGAGATGGATTAATGCTCGACGTTCCTTTCCTTTCTTTCCTTTACTTACAGATTTAGAACAAAGTTCGAGGCAATTAGCATGAAGTAGGAGAATTCATTGCCCTCGCAAGAGTAACCCAAACAAGCTAGCTCGTAGGTGAGACGCCCCAAGCCAGCTCCTGGCACCAGAATCTTGATCTCCTTTAGTTCGCTGTGGAAAAATTAGCAATTAATTATCGGAACTAAAGAGTAATTGTATCTTAGTACTCACTAATCACTGGGCTTGTAGTACTCCACAATGCTGTCGATGATCGGCTTGTAGGACTGCTCCCGCTCCAGGGCACCTTCGGTGCTCCAGTCGCGCGCAATCAACTTCAGAGTCGACTGGGCCTTTAAAATTTTTAGAGGTTCAACGTCAGCATCCTCGAGTCGAATATCAATCTACGATTGTTGGGGTTAGACGTGGGTGCGAGACGAGATACGGGATGCGGGATACGAGAAACAAGGTGTGCGAGTGTGTGTTTTGGAAGAGATTTAGATACAGAAAAAGTTTGTGTGATTGCCAATTGGATAGCAAAGGTGAAAAAAATAACAGTTTTGGGTTTCGTAGGCAGAAAGTTAATTATTTCAAAGGATTTTGTGGGAATGATTGTTACTTTGGTTGTGTTGTAATGAAGTAACGATTAAAGTACATTACAAGTTTAATACAAAATTATGAGATCTTTAAAATAATTGATTATTTTTCGAAGATCTCATTTAGAAATTAATTTACAAATTTTACAATTTGACTTTATTTCTAACGTAACAAAAAGCTTTTACTAGGAAAAATATTAAAAAGTAATAAAATCATGAAAAATCTTGTTTAAAAAATGTAATTCATTCATAATCATTAATTATGTTTTGCAAATCTAAGGAAAATATTTTTGTAAAGCCAAGAAAATATAGTTTTTCAATTTAATTTCTTAAATAAAAAAAAACTTTTACTAGTAAAAATAAAGAAAAAGTAAAAAATCAGGAATAAACTTGTTCTTAAATTCATTTTTTTTTTAATAAAAAAAATGTTCCAAATTTATCAGAAGTTAAAAAAGGGTTAATAATAAAACAAAATATTAAAAAAAAAAATTGTTTACAGGGATATACCATGGTTATGGGCTACACATAGAGAAATTTTCCTACCTGGTCCATATCGCCATGCCTCACATTTGGCGGCGGCTCGTCAAACTCCCCCCAGCTATCCGTCGACGGATTAATTTTGCACTCCTCCGGCGGGTAGAGGACACGCTCGCGAAGAATCTCTCGGATGACGGCCTGGTTGCGGTCAATGCACGTGCGAACGCATTCCAAATGCGCCCGGTACTTGGACAGCATGTGTTGATCCTCGCCAGAAAGGCTGTTCAGGTAATCCACGGAGCGCTTTAGCCGCTGGCAGGCATATGGCCTTTGAGGAGAGGTGGGGCGAAAGAAGAACATGAGTTAATTGATTTCCATTATCAGTCAATGCCACTTAGGGCCAACCACAAAAGCACGCTTATCGCCAGTGATGACACTTCATTCTGGGTTTTGAAATCAATTCAAAGTGCGCCAATAAATGGGCTACGAATCAGGCTACTTAATTAATTTCACAACATATTATTGTTAAATTCAATAGAATTTAATGATTTAATTAAACATTTTTAAGAGAAATGCTAAAAGATTTCTCTTTCAACTTCACAGCAATATACATTTTGTTTTGATAATTTTGATTATAATTAATAATATTAAATAATCAAACCACTTTTGATCGCACATTTGGGCATCACTGACATGCACGCACAGGCAGCGGCGAAACGGGAGTTTGTTGACAGCTTGTCTGCACATGTCACTTCTCCCGCCTCCTCTTGGTCCCCGCACCGACCATTCACCGTTAGCCGGTAAGCAATTCATTCAGCATGTGCGTAGAGAAGACCAACAAGAACAACAACAACACTCCCCTGGACACTCACCCGTAGTAGAGGAAGGCGTTCCTCACTTTCTGGATGTGCTTCTCCTCCTCGTCCTCGTTGGCAGCGTAGGCCTGGGCCTGCTGCTCGTCCATTTTGGGATGCATGGGGAACATGGAGAGCGGGATCCAATTCTATGCGGCGCCTCAGTAGTTTGCAGTCTGAGGTAAATTCCAACAAGTGTAGTTATATCCAAAATAAAGTGACTTTAGGCGGGACCAGTGTTGTTGGGTGTTGATAATATATCAAATTATCGATATATCGATATTTTTCTAAAGATGATTATTTATATCACGATTTTTTGTTTGCCCACATATCGTAATTGCGATATTTTTATTTGATATTTTTCAAAACGTTATGTCAAGACGAAGAATATCACACTGGTATTATTACATTAATATTAAATAGAAGAATTGTTTATGTTTTCATATGTAATGCTCAAATGTTCACTAACAACAAGAGATATTCAGACTTATAATTAAAAATCATCGCAAAACTATCGGCTAAATAAATTAATCCAATTCGGTTGGCACTTTAAAATTAATTCAAAAAATTGATTAAATAAATGTAATTTCAATAAAATATATTGACAAAAATTAACAGGGCATCTGGTTAATTTTACTTCTTTGCCGATGATGTGAAAATATTAATAATCGCCAAAATATTTCAATGTGTTTTTTAATTTTTGCTATTCTATTTTATTATTTCCTGTCTTATTTTTTATACCTTGTCGTTAAATACGATTTATAAAAAATAAAAAAAATATTAAATTATTATTATGAATATGTTAGACAAAAACTAATAATTTTTTTTTATTTAGTAAAAAGAAAATTAATCTGCAACATACTTTATTCGCTCTGCGCCTGCGCTACACGCTAAAACAAAAAAGAACTACAAATTCACCCGAAATGCTGATTTTATGACAAATCACATTTTGTGGACCTGTCATTATATGAGAATACATTTTAATAAAATAAATAAAAATAATAAACTACAAGTTAGGACTTTAATTTAATTAAAATAATAATAAATATAAAAATATTTAATATTGTTAGTTTGTATGGAGCGATTGTAACGTAATAGTTTGTTTTAAAATCGTATTAAAAAGCAAAGTAAAATTAAATTTAATTGTTTAATGTTCTTATATTTTTCCTATTGCATCTGCAAATGCTTTACCTTACATTTTTACATTTTCCTATTTATTTGTTATGCAAACTATAAAAGTTACCATAGAAGTTCGATTATTAAAATATTATTATTATTAATATTATTAAAATAAAGTAAAAAAAACATTATTCCAAAATTATATGTGTGAATATATTGAAAAATAAAGAAATAATGTACGTGGTCTTAGAACTTTCCCATTAATTTTTGTACTGTTTCTATGGCAGCTTGATAATCCATCTGTTCCAAAGCTTTAAAAATTCAATTTTAATGCAATAGGTTAAAAACTTAAAGAGTAATAGAAAACTAATAATAACAAAAAATTGAAACAATTCTTTTCTTACATAAAAACTTAAAGGCCTCCCATCGCTCCATATAATAAGATTAAGATGCACATTTGAGAGTTGAAAATGGTAATCAATTTTTAATTGTAACGAAGATGCACATTTAGATTTTATATCCTATAATGGCCTCTAATACAGCCCGACCCAGGGGTGCTTTGCCCCCCCTTGACTTGTAGTTTAATATTAACAATATTTGGTTTACAATTCTAGCCTTGTAAATGATTTTTGTAATGTGTAATTTTATTTTTCACGAAGTAGCATGCGCAGCAGGCCTGTTCCGTGATCCTACTCTAGCTTCTGTATAAGTCTTTTGAATTGGATACCCAACTAGGATAGGGGATTGTGCTGCCCCCATGCCCGTGACTCCACTTTGTATAAGTATTAGTTACAGCTAGGAACTGATATAATTATCAATTATATGAACTCCGTGTCGTCATCGTCTTCCTCCTCCTTCACATCCTCAGGCTCTCCTTCCTCGTCGTCCGCCTCCATTTTTATCTGAGGCTCCTCCATCTCACTATCACTATTAGATGGAGTCTGTGAATTGGGGACGCGGTTTTCACCCATCTCTAATAGGGGCTGAATATCAACGTTGGGAACGAACTGTTGAAGGAGACGTCCTACCACAGTGCACAGGCCCATAAGGCGCTGCTCCATGCGCTGCTCATAGCCAAGGCGGTGCCTGTAATGGAATTTAGTTTGTTATTAGCATAATTGCTATTTGAATTCCCTTATTCTAGTAATCCTGCCAAGCTTCAGGACTAGATAAGGTCTGAAAAGTAAAGCTTACTTGTAATATTTCTCCTTCTCCGTGAGCTTCTTGGCCTTCTTTGCTGTCTTGGCCACGGACTTTTGCTTCACCTCTTTCGGTGGCGCAGGCGATTGACATGGCGATGATGAGGCTGTCGACGACTCGAGCGACTCGTCAAGATCATTATAGCGACCATTGGAAAGTGATACTTCGCCGCCGACCATAACCGGGCCGCACTCCAATTCATCCACCTCGTCGTGATAGGCATTGCCTATGTCCTCGCCGCCGCTGTCCACGCGAGTTGTGGCCTCGGCCAGGACTCTGTTCAACTCATCGTTGTCTTTTGTATCATTGTTTGGTGTCGTCAGTGGCTCGTCCAAATCGTCGCCGGCATCCCCCTCATTTGGGGGGGAACGCTCGCAAAAGTTGTGGTCATTGAGGACGCCTAGCATCAGTGGCGATAGCTCCTCACGGGAATAGACATTGGCAATTGCCAGAGTGTTGCTCGGTGGCTCCATATTCGGCTCTTTGAGAGCGTACGAGTGGAGGTCGGCTGTCTTCTGGTTCATGTAGGCATGTATGGAGCCAAAGAACTCCCACTCCTTGTTCAGTTCTTCGATCTTCTGTTTAGTCAGCGTACCGGACGCAATGTTGGCCTTTTGGACGCGGTAGCGCTGCACCATGGAAAACCACTGTTTGCGCAGAGCAATCTCACTAAAGTCGCCTATTTTTGCACACTTCTTGAATTTCCTGTGCATCGGATAGAAGAAGAAATTAAAGCGTCATGTGGCCATCCTCACTTAACCAAGAAACTCACTTCCACGGCTCGACATGCTTTGCAGAGTATTTTGAAAAGAGCTCATCAGCAGCAATGCGCTGCACAACTAGCTGGCGCTTCTCCTCTACGGACCCTGCAAAAGCCCCCAAGAAAATAGGATCGGAATCAGATTGTGAAATGGTATCAGGGGGGACAGTAGGACACTCGTGTCGCAGTTGTAGCTACGGACTTACATTTTTTGGATCCACTCTTGGCGTATGTGTGGTGATCCATAATGGCTGAGTTTGTTTCTTTCCTTTTCTGTTGCACGATGAGCCAAGCACGTTGAACAGCAAATTAGAGATTGAAGTAGGAATTAGGGATGTTGATAATATATCAAAATACCAATGTTGCGATACTTGTTCTACAAATGCTAGGTCTTATCGATGTTTTGTTGAATATCGATAGGGCGAAAAAAGCCATGATAATCGGGTACTGTCGGAAGAATTAAGTAACCGCTAGTGCATTATTTGTCTTTTTCGCCACTAGCTTCCTATCCTTTATTAAAAAATTTCAACTGGACCTAATAACGCATATTTTTGGCAACTCGTGAGATACGAGTCGTGACTTTCATTCGATAGTTGAACAATACAGCGTAGTGGTGAGACCATCGTTGATGGTTTAGCTTATTTCAGGCTTGATTTAGCATATTTTAAAATGCCAGCGGACGTGGTAGCTGTAACTTATACTAAATGGATTCAAGTCAAAATTCGAAAAAATTACGAAGTTATTGCCAAAAATGCAAGGAGCGCCATATATTTTCAAACGCGTTTTTCTCGAAACTATGCATTCCAAGTCGGTACCAAAAATATCTCAAAAACCATTGAACCGATTGACTTGAAATTTTCTGTGGATATTCTATACATAAATATCTAGTCTTTATCATAGGATTTTAGTTTTTTTATTGGGAAAATAAGGACGACTTTTTATATGAAAATCGCAACTTTAAGTTCAAATGATCGGCATTTTGTCAAAAATCGATCGATTTTTGAGGTAACGGTATCTGGTACCGAATACCTCCATTTTTTTTTACCTTAATTAAAAAATTAACTACTCCGTTAATTTGAAAAAATTTTAATAAAAAATAATTTAAAAACACTTTAAAGTGTATTCTTTTACCTAAAACAAACCCAGATTCAATAACTCAAATAGACTCTCAAAAAAAAAAAAACCAAAAATGGCCTTTTTTGTGTATATGCCCCTTAAACAAAAGCTAGAGTGGGACTACGGGAAAACGCCGTGTTAAATAAAATTACACAATGCAGGTCATGGGGGCAAAGCAACCCTTTAGCTTTAAATATCATAAACGTGGCATAGAATGTCGTCGACCACAGATTTGTACTGGAGGTAGAAATTTCAATGACACAACACTTCTGGTGCATTTGTTGCCTTTTATTAGCGTGTGGCGCAAGCGCAGCTCGTTTTCCCATGGTTTTCTAACTTGTTGCTAATTTTGGTTTATTTTCACTGAAAATCTAGCTTATACGATTTCTCATCACTGGGTGCTACTTTTATGTTCGATGAATCGATGGCCTCTAAATTAATCGATAATGACATTTCCGGTTGTTATCAATATCGAAGCCACTTGGCGCCTTTATTTTATTTGAAAATGACCAGGCGCCACTTATTTAACTCATGCGCACATGTAAAGTACCAAATCCAGGATTAGAAATGGTAAATATCTCGTAATTCGTAAATCTTATGAAATAAATAAAACTTTTAATGCCAGATACTTGTTCTTTCATCGTTATTTTTTATTTGAATTCAATTTGTAAATCCTTTTTCGTTGCGTGTGTGTCTTTTGTTGTTAAAGTACATTTTGGTTTTAATTTTTGTTTAAGTACATTTTTATAAACGCTAAGTACATAGTTTAATTTGTTCAGTAGTTTCTGTCGTTGCTGCTTACTTATATATCCGATAAAATATATATTTTTATATATATGTATAGGCATGCAATGGTTGGGTAAATTTAATTTCGTTTATTTTTTGTTTATTTTTAGCTTAAACAACGCTACATACGCGAAATGCTTTGGTTATTGCTGTAAGAAGTCCACTAAATAGTAATTAAAATGTAATCATGCTTTCGTATGCTGTATATAATATTTAAATAGCTATAATATTTAATGTGTGTGGGGGTGCTGTGAATGAGTTTCGTTAAATAAGTTTAAGATCCTTAAAAAAAGGGGCCTAGAGTCTAGAGAGCTTACAAAATACTTGTTTTTCTTGTTGACTTAAAACACTTGGTTGTGTTTTTTTTTGTAAATTTTTCCTTAAATAATAAAGTTTAAGCCACGCTGCGGTTTCTCAAGTCCACTATGCTTTTTTTTACATATTATATAGTATATATTTCTTACATTCTATTTTAGCCGTGTATTTTTTCATTTTTTGTGTTTGGTGTCAAGTCTTTTCTTGTTGTTGTTTTTGTTGTCATGATGCAAAAATGTTCGTTGTTTTTTTGTCCTTTGTCTTTTCAGCTACTTAACTCTAGTTGTAAATTATTTAATTAATTATTTTATCTTAGGGCTAGACAAAAAAAGTGGTTTTAAAAAAAAGTGTATTGGTTTTGTTGCCAAGGATTTTGATTAGCTTTCAAGTTGTTTTTGTTTTTTTGGTTAAACCGCTTAAAATAAAGGTTTAAAAAAAAAAAGAAAAAAAATAGGGGGGAATGTTCAAAAACTTTGTTTCCTTTTTGTTTTGTTTTTTTTTGTTTGTTTTTAAGACTACAAATTACTGAAAACTATTTAAGCTTTGGTATACATAAGTAAGGCGGTAAAACGGCTTATCGTCTGCTTCTCGCTCTCGTCCTTGCCCAGGATATATATAGATATATATATATGGCTCTTGATACACTGACTCCTTAGTCCTTGGTGCTCCTCTTTACACACACTTTCCTCACTTGTTGTCCACGCCCAGAAGCTTGGCTGCCTCATCGGCGGAGGACAGCAGCTTGTTGAGTATGCCCTGATCGCTGATACCCAGCAGGTTACCAATCAGATCCGAACCGGCTGCCGCTGCTCCCGATGGCGTTGCCTCGCCCAGGTTCTCCTTGTGCTCGCCCAGCCGACTTGCTCGCCACTCATTCGCCTTGTCCAGCAGCTCGTGCAGCTTGGGTAGCTTCAATCCCAGCTTATTGTTGTTATTATTATTATTGTTATTATTATTATTATTATTGTTTGTATTGTTATTATTATTATTCTGGCAGCTGTTGTTGTTGGAGGGCATCGGCATGGGCGAGGGAGCCGGTGTTCCCGGCGGACTGCTGCTCATTGCCTGCTCATCGTCCGAGCAATCGGAACCGGGCGTATCCCCATTATGGGCCCTGCCACTGTGCTTCTTCATGTGACGCAGCATGCTGTGCTTCAGGGTGAACTTGCGCAGGCAAATGTCGCACTGGAAGGGCCGCTCGCCGGAATGGGTGCGCATATGACGCCGCAGATCCTCGGTGGACCAGAAGCGGCGGACACAGAAGGCGCAGATCACCTTGCGGTTGCTGTAATCCGGATATTTGCCACGACCCAAGCCGTTGGTGGCCTCGTCGTCCGAGTGCTGGTTGTGTGACTGCTGCTGCTGCTGGGTATTCGATGAGTCATTGGAGTGCAGCGACTCATTCTCAATGGCACCCTTGGCCAGGAGCAAAGCGAACTCGTGGGCATGCGTCTGCTTGATATGCTCCAGGCATTGCAAACGCTCGGCAAAGGAGCCCTCGCACAGGTGGCACTTGTAGGGCAAATCACCGCCGGCCGCAAGATCACCTCCCGGTCCAGCTCCAACTCCCGATCCATTGCCCGGCGAGGCACATGCAGCAGCGGCTGCAGCAGCAGCTGCCGCCGCGGCACTCATCTGAGCGGCCAGCTTGTGGATAAGCTGCTGACGTTCCCGCTCCTTCTCCTTCTCCAGCTCACGCTCCCGTTCCAGCTCACGCTCTCGCTCCAGCTCACGTTCACGCTCCAGCTCGCGTTCCCTTTCGCGCTCCGCCTCCTGCCGGCGGCGCTGCTCCTCCAGCTCGATCTCCTCGACGGACTTGGGCACCGGTATCGGTTCGCTGACATCCTCGGTGGGCACATAGACCGACATGGCGGACTCGACGTTGCCGTGCTTGCGCAGCAAATGGCGATCGCAGTTGCTCTTGGTGGTGAACAGCAGCGGGCAGTGGGAGCACTTGAAGGGCTTCTGGCCGGTATGGGTGAGAATGTGGCGGCGCAGGGAGCTGCTCCAGGGGAACATGCGCTGGCAGTAGGGACAGGAGACGCGATTCGGGGCCAGACTGTAGGCGGACTTCTTCTTGGGCTCGCTGCTGGAGCTGGAGCTGGTGACATCCTCGGTGCCGCTGTTGTTGCTCTCGCTGGCACTGCCGGAGGCCACCAGGCCCTCCTCGTCGCTCTGCTCCATGTGATTGGCCACATCGCTGGGTCGGAAGTAGCTGTTGAAGCTCATGTTCTGGCTGGTGGCATTGTCCACCAGCTTGGCCACCGGCACCAAATCCTGGGACTCGTCCTTGAACGGTGAACTGGCCACCTCTTTGAGCGACTTGCCCACAGACTCGGCCTGGGCAATCATGGCCTTCAAGCTGCTGGGATTACTGCTGGGCTCCTGCATGGCAGCTGGAGGGGTTACAGCTGCCGGAGGCTGCTCCTCCTGGTTGGAGGACACTGAAGCCGGAGTCGTTGCCGAAGGCTGCTTGATGCCAGCCTTGATGGCCTGCTCTAGAATGGTCTCGGCCATCTTCTGGGCAGCCTCATTGTGACCCGGGCTGGACTTGGACATGGCGCTAAGCTGCTCCAGGGGCTTGGGTAGCTCCAGCTCCTCCTCCTCATCATCCACCTCCTCTTCCTGCTGCTCCTCCTTCTCCAGGGCTTTCGCCTCTTTTTCCACAACTATCTGAGGTTCGTCTAGAATCACCTCGGGCTCATCTTCGGGCTCATCCTCCTCCTCATCTTCCTCATCCTCGTAATCATCAACATCCTCCGGCTCCGCTTCATGATCGTGATCATTTTCATCCTCATCGATGACCAGCTTGGGCTCATCATCGTCCAAGACCAAGGCGCCCGCCTGACCGTTTCCCTGGCTGCTCACATGCCCCGGAGCTCCGGTTGCAGCACCCAGCGGATAGCCAAAGTGCAGGAGGGGATTCCCGGCCACACTGCTAGAGCCATGGGCCAAGGCCTGCTGCAGCAGATCCGTGTTCTTGTGCGCCTTCAGCTGTTGCGCCAAAATGGCATATTTCACCTGCTCCGAAATGGGTGCATGCCCATGGCCATGTCCATGGTTGTTGTGACTGTGCCCGTGATGATGATGATGATGATGATGATGGGAGGCGGAGGAGGATCCCGCCGCTGGACCCATGCCAGCCGCTGCAGCGGCAGCAGCAGCAGCAGCAGCGGCGGCGGCGGCAGCATTCGATGCTCCCCTGCCCCTCATCACATGATGGCCGCTGCGCTGTCGCTGGGCATAGAACTGCGGATGCTGCTGCTTCACATGCCGCTCCATGTTCGAGCGCAATGTAAACCGGGCGGAGCAGTGCTCGCAGGCAAAGGGACGTTCGGTGCGGTAGCGACGCTGCTTCTGCTTCGGCATCAGGACGCCATTCTTGATGACCATTTTGACGGGTCCGCCGGGCGGCACGGGCACACCCACGCCCACGGGCAGTGGGTTCATACGCGACGGTGGACTCACCAGTGGCGACTTCTCCGAGTTCACCTCCTGCGGCGGCGGCGGTGGCGGCGGTGGGGCCATGAAGGGGAAGAAGGAGAAGCCCGGCGTTTGAGACTGGAAAACCAGGCTGCGGAACAGCTGCTGCATGTACTGGGAGGCAGCATCACCGGCGCTGCCAAAGAGTTGCTGCTGTGCCAGTAGCAAATGTTGCTGCTCCAAAGCGGCGGCCAGATCGGCAGCGGGAGCCACTGCGCCGAGCGGTGGCGCCGGCGTCAGCGATGGCGTGTGTGTGGGCGTGGGCGTGGTGCCTGCTCCCGTTGGCTTCTTGCTGAGATCCAACACATCCATGCTAAAGTCCAGGGCGGCGGCGGAGGAGGCGGCGGCGGCGGAAGAAGAGTTCTTCTCCGGCTGCTGAGCTGCCGCTGGTTTCTTGTCCACCAACTGGTCCAGGCTCTTCACTTGGATCTTTAAAGGCGGCTGAGCGGGGGTCACCGAATGAGGGTGAGGGTGATGGTGATGCGAATGATGATGCTGCTGCTGCTCGCCTAGGAGCATGTGCTTTAGCTGGGAGCTGCTGCTGGTGCTGCTGCTGCTCTCACCCATTGCTGGTGGCGGCGGCGGCGGCGGCGTGGGACTTATTGAACGGAAACTCATATCGGCCAGATCCTCGCCCAGACGCGACTTGCTGTCCTCGCAGCCGGCATCCTCGGCGGGATGATACACAATGGCACGCTTCACCTCCTCGCGACTGGTCTTGCCATGACGATTCCTCAAATGGCGCTCACAGTTGGCCTTGGTGGTGAAGGCATAATTGCAGACGGCGCACTCGTACGGCCGATCGCCGTTGTGGGTGCGCATGTGACGCACCAGCGCAGCCTTGTCGCAGACAGCGTAGGGACACATGTTGCAGCGAAAGGGTCCCGCGGGTCCCACAGCACCGAGATGCACCCGATTGTGTCCCTTGAGGGCGCGTAGATTCGGAAAGACAGCGGCGCATAGCTTGCAGGGGAATTCGCCGCGCAGCTTCATCCGACGAAATTCCGAGGTGAAGGCATCCTGCGCCTCCTCCTCCTGATCGCGCCCATCCAGGCTGTACTGGCTGGAGCTGGGCGTGTTCACCGACTGCTCAAAGTTGCGCAGGAAGCTGCTGGTGCAGCTGGAGCTGGTCATGTTCAGGATGCTCTGTATATCGGCCAGATCCTTGCTGTCCGCCGGCTCGTGCTTAATGGGCGACGGAGGATGTGAGCTAATGCCCGCTGCGCCCGCTCCACCCGCATTACCCTTGAGATACAGCTTGTGAAAGAAGTCATCGCGCTTCTGCTCCATTTCCTCATCGTCTTCATGATCCGCCTCCTCGTTCTCCTCCTCCTCCTCGTCCTCGTTGGCATGCAGCGGCGAACTGCTGGCGCCCAGCATGGGCGGCAATCCCACACCCAATCCAGATCCTCCACGACAGCAATGGGCCTGCAGCTGGCGATGACTGGCAAAGATCACCTCACAGTCCCGGCACTTGGCCGGTATATCCGAATGCCGGGCATCCAGATGGGCGCACAGGGCGGGCAGGTTGTCGAAATCGGAGGCACCGCAGGCGGGGCAACTGAGCAGCAAACCGGGCGAGCCCGGTGGCGAGGGCGAGGGCGAACGTGAGGCAGCCCCAGAGGCACTGGCACCGGCCAGCAGTGTGGCCACATCCGGAGTGCTTGTCAACATGGCAACATCAGCATCAGCATCCTCCAGTTCCTCCTCGGCATGATTTTCGATCACATTGTTGTTGATGGTTGTCTTCAAGCGACGCTGTAGGAGATGCTTGCTCTCCTCTAGCTCCAGCTCGTGCTTCTCCTGCTGCTCCTCCAGCTCTTGCTTGTTGTTGTTGGTGGCCTTGTGTGAGTTGTTGTTGTTGTTGTGAAGAAAGCTACTGCTGCGACTGCGACTATTAGCACTGGACACATCCGTGGAGCAGCTGGCATCGCTTTCATAGCTCTCCGCCCGCACTGGCAGGGAGCTGGCCAGCGTCTGCTGTGGCTGCTGGGCGGGATGATTCTGCTGCTGTTGCTGCTGCTGCTGCTGCTGCTGGTGCTGTTGCTGCTGCTGACGACGCTGCAGCTGGGTTTGGGCTTGCGACTGCGACTGGGACTGGGACTGAGCCGTCTGGTGCTGCTTGTGAGTGCGCATATGGCGATGCATATTGCCATTGGTGGTGAAGGTCAGGTGGCAGTAGCGGCAGTTGAACGGCCGCTCGCCCGTATGAACCAGCACGTGCCTGTCCAGGGATGAGGCAGAAGATAGCACCTGTTTATGGGAACAAAGGGAGAGGGAGAAAAAGGGAGAACAGGTGAGTAATGTAGGTGGCAGTAAAAGAAAACCCCAGGACACCTGTCCATGAAAAGATACTTAAATATTTCAATCAACTTTCGACTCACCTTGGAGCAGATGCGGCAGGTAAAGTTCTCCGTATCCCCATTGGCATAGTTGTGGCATCGTATGTGATTGGTGAACTCGTGCGGCGTGGCGGAAACCACCTCGCAAATGGGGCACAGGTATTTCATGTGCTCGTCCCCAGCCCCAATGCCCGACTCGCCGCTGGACAGGCACAGGCCGCCCTGCGGTGAGGAGCCACCGGAACTGCTGTGGCTGCTGCTAGTGCTGTTGCTGCTACTCGAGGGGGGAGCTGCTGCTACTCCTGCTGCTCCGACGGTTGTGGCAACTGAAGGCACGGCTGGCACCAGGCTGGTGCTGGCGCTGCTGCTGCTATTGTTGCCCAGGTAGCCACTGTGGCCAGTGCTGCTGGCATCCACGAATCCCGATTCCGAGAGACTGCCCGCCGTCGAGCGATTGAGACGGAACTTTTTGCGCAGCGAACTGGCATCGCCGGCGGAATAGTCCACCACAATGGAGGCAGAGGCGGAGGCGGAGGAGGATCCTTGGGCGCCGCGTCGCTGCTTGTGCCGATTGAGGGGACGTGCCTCCTCCTCCTCGTCCTCATCCTCATCGCTAAGGAGATCCGAGCGACTCTGCTGGTGGTGGTGCTGCTGCTGCAGCTGTCGCAGCTTGCGCTTGCGCGACGTCGCTGTCGCCACCTCGTGCGGCGTCGATGTCGACTGCGCAGCGCCGGCGCTGCCGCTGAGCTTCTTTGGCGTTCGTCCCAGGTCGAGATGCTCGAGAGAGGATTCTGATGTTGTGGACTCTCTTCGCTTGCGCTCCATCTCTACCAAGTCTGTGTTGTTGTTGTTGCTGCTGCTGTTCATCATTGTGTGTGTGGCAGCGGCGGCTACGTTATTGTTGTTGCTGCTGCCGGGCTGCTGTTGTTGTTGTTGCTGCTGAGTCGCTAGCATTATTCCCGGTTTCTTCTTTGCCTTGCTATTCTTGAGAGAGGGAGAGAGAGAGACGGTTATTGCGGTTAGAGAGAGCGGTTGGAGAGAGAGAGCAGTTGGTGGAGCTTGTTAAGCAAACAAAAGAGTTAACAAAAGATAACAATAAAACCTTTGCCAAAATCGAACCCTGTTCTTCTTCTTTCTTTTTTTAATAATAAATTATGTCGTCGAATCCCACTAAATACCCAATTAGTATGGCCTTAAGTAAGGGAAATGTCAAAGGCAAGTGTCAGGTGTCAGTGTAAAAAATTAATCACAAAGCAGAATGTCGTACACAAGTCGTAACTCGAGCAGAAATACATCCTGACATTGATCCTGCCAAGAAATCTCATTATAAAATAAGCTAATATAAATTTTTTTTTATGCTCCTATGGTAAAAAAAATTAAACGATGCCTATAAATGCGTACTTGAATTATGTTTTTACATTTAATAAAGGCTTTTTAGAAATTACTCATTAAATTTCACTAGGTTAAGTATTGTAAAGTAGATTTAATTTTGTTAAAATACGAAAAGAATACAAACATTTAAAAAAGCTTAAACAATAATTTCATAAAACAAACATTTCATATTAAATTTTACATTTTGCTAAAGCTAATTTCAAATTTAATTAGAGAAGCTATCTTCGGTTTTTTCTCACAGCTTGTTTGACAATTTAAATTTTATTTATTTACTGTTTGCAAAAGACAACTCTCTTCGGGATAAACCAATGCCGCCACTGCATTCTCCAGTGTCTCTGATTGTCGGTGTAATTCAAGTACGCTTCTTGAGTCAGCCACCGCGTAAACAGCTGATCGAACACAGCAAAAGCAAATGAAAGACGAGACTTATTAAAAATAATAAACAAGGCCGCCTAACAAATAAAACAGAAATGAAATCGCACTTCGCGCGAATCTCCAATAAGAAGAATGTGCGCCTGCCGCAAGTGTCGCTCGCTCTTAACAGAGAGAGAGAGAGGGAGAGAGAATCCTCTAATAGGCAAAATGCATTGCGTATGGCAACACTGCCGCCGTGCACAAGGAGGCGACATTTAATATGCATCTGCCAGTGTGTCCCCACAATCGCTTATCTTATGCATGCGTGTGTTTGTGTGGGTGTGTGCGGTTTGTTTTTGCTTGCAAAGAATGTGGGCACACTCATTAACATTTTACCGTTATCAAGGCAATGACTATTAGCGGTGTTCTAATTGCCGTTACCTTTTTTGTTGTTGTTCTTGTTGGAGCGCGGGGATCAATTTTGGAAATTTGGAAATCCTACCAACTTGGCACAACGAAAACCCCCAGAGGCTGATCGAAAATTTGCCACCGATAACAACACACATATGTATGTACATATAATCATATATATATTCATCATGCACATATATTTGATTCGCATTTGCACAAGTGTTAGTTGTTTGTTGTCCATTGGCTTTACGGTTTGGCCTTTCATTTTGGTTGGCTGATTTCAATTTCGCCATGAGTCACGATAAGTCATTGAGATAAAGACTTCGATTCCCTCTTCCTTTTGGGCGGGGAATCAGAATCAAAATTTGGAATCAGAATCGGAATCGAAATCACACACCTTTATGACCCCGGGGAATTTATCAATGAACGACGACTGCTAATTGTGAACTATGTAGTTCGAAGGTGGTAAAAAGCCGCGCGTGAAGTGAACCGTTTGACATATAGCACCCCATACATATATTAAACAGATCATCAGTCTGCATTAACCCTGAACTCGAACCCATTATCATCCCCGAATACGTTCTGGTTCTGGTTTGTTTTCTCGCCTTTTGGACTCTATGTGTCAAGAGTTCAAGGGTATTTAGGCCATCGGTCATGGTTGATTTTTTGACAGAACTTGACCCACAAAATATATGGGTTTTTATGAGGGGGGAAAGCCATCAAAAATGACATTTATATTGGATTAATACGCATTTTGAAATGCATTAAGAACGGTACATCAAAAAAAATCAAAACAAAATTTTAGGTGGAAATTAGAAAATTTTACAAGTTCAGGGTGGTGAGGGTTTTTTATCCTCTGGCTTTAAGCTAATAAATAATATAATTAAATTAATTTAGAACAAAATGTTTTAAATTTTAGAAGCAAAGAAATCTTTTACTTATGAAATTGAATATTCTAATAGAAATAATAGTGTAATAATAATAATTACACCAAAAATTAGGTAACGTTTATAAAATATACATTTTTCAGTTATATCTCTATCCTGTAACGAGTGCTAAAGTTCATGTTACTGCATGCTCGGAGTTGTTTCTATAACCTTTTTACTAACTCATCTATTTTTTGTCAACCACAACTTTAAGTTTAAAATCCTGTTGGTAATCCAAATTTTAGGCTTTATCCAGAAAAAATAATTCATCACTCACACACACGACACAAAAACAAAAAATAAATCGGGGCAATGAATGGGAGATCCAGGACACAGTTAAATTTTATTACCTTTTTGGATTTTTTAGCTATGTTATTTTTTCAACAATTCCGACGGCAGGATCGATGTCATGGTGTGTTTGCAGTCCAATACAATAAGTACACTTGTTTCTTGCAACTTAAAAAAAATATATTTCGTGTAGCACTCCGAGTGTTCGTTGCACTTTATGTTTGTTTGTTAGTTGTATTTATTTTTTGTATTTTGAGAACTCTTGTATTTATGTTAAAGCAATGTTTGCTGGTCACTCGCTGGCTTAACGGCAGTTCGATTTTTTTTTTTCTTAGTTTTTTAGGAGGCGCCGCAGATGCTTTCGCGTTGACGCGCACGAGAGTTCTGAGCGCAGCCGCAGCGCAACCGTTTACCGTTCGGGCAGAAGATGAAATGTTGAATGTGTAGATGGCGTATCTACCAAGTTGTATTTATAAAAGCGCACGTCGCTCCGCTCTGCGCTGCTCTGCCGCTCTGCCTCCGTCGCTGCTGCGACGAGTTGGGCCGAGAGCGAGCGCAGTTATCTGCTCTACTCTGCTCTGCTCTCTCCTTCCTCTGCTCTGCGCTGCTCTGCTCTGCTCTGGGCATGATGTGTGCCATGGTGTGCGTGCTTTCCCTCTTTGGTGTGGGTTAGATAAAACTGCAGAGAGAGAGTCAGCGTGCGGCGCGCTAACTCGAGACGCCGACTGCGATGCCGACGCAATGGCAGCTTCTGCTTCTTTGTTGGATTTTTCTTTCTTGCCTCTACGTCGTTTTTTTTTTTATTTTTGGGCGCAAATAGGATTACACACAAACACACACACACATTCGCATTTGGAGGGGCGCACGCATGTGCGTGTGAGCCAGAGCGAGAGGAAAATACCTCTGCTTTTCCTCTCTTTCTCTCATCTTGCAGGAGAAGCGAAGGGCAGAGAAAGCGTTGACGCAGCAGAAGACTTCTGTTTCTTATTTCTCAGCCTCCTCCTCTTCCCTTTCCTTTTGCGCCATGCTTGGTGTACAGTGGTCGCCAAAACTAAAATTTTTTTAATTTATGTATTTCCTATTGATATTTCAGGGGCGGTTGATTGATTTATTTATTATTTATTTAAATGGCCTATGTCTTAAGAATATTGTGTCCAGGTTTCATATTGATCAAAGCAAATTTAACGGTGTTTTAGGTGGTTGTATCAAAAACTTAGTGATTTGTTAACTTATTCAATTCTTTTTACAGTTGGTTTCTGTTCTGCTGTAGATGCCTTTAAGCGCAGCTTCTCATTTATGCATTTTCTTTTATTTATATGTGTACATAATTATGTACATAAGTAGTTGTTAAATAATCAAAAAAAAAAAAAGGGGGAAAGCTGCTGGGAAGCTTGCAGAAACTTGTTAAATTTTTAGAAAAAACCATTTAAAATGTTTTGAACCGCAGGAAAACATACGCGTGTTGTCTTACATGTTTCTCCTATTTTTTCGTTGAATTGAATGTAAGGCAAAATCAAAATTAATCTTCGCTTTCAGTGTTATTTCTGATTCTGAGAGTTTTAACCAATTGCATATGTAAATGTCCATACATATACATATATACATATACTCCTATGTATTTTTCTTATCCTCGTTCTGATATAAAATAAAAACAAATTGTCTTTCAAAATGACAAAGTTATTTATACCTTGCCAGTTAGCTTTGAATGAATAAGCTAAAAATGTCACTAGGAGAGAAATCAATAAATGTTTATAACTAAGATAAGGTTGTGGCCATTTCATCAGGTTTAAAACTATTACAATTAGCATTTAGAATGAGCAGAACAATTGAAGGGAATCCACTGTACCCAGCACCCGCACTCACACAGATGCATGGGAGGAAAGCACACATACAAATGTATGTGTTTGGATGCATTTTGGATTTTGGGTAATCCCGTTGCCATTGGTCACATGTTTGTTTTCTTCTCTCTAAGGCCGCACCATTTTTCTCCCGCTCTAACGCATACATACAAACGAACATACATACATACATGTTTGTATGATTTGCGGGGGAGATGATTTCATCTAGCCGAGAACCATCGCAGCCACATTTACACATACATATGTATGTATGTATGTACATGCATGCATATCCAAGTGCACAGTCACATCTATTCCATTAACCCCCGTGCGGACACTTCCTGGGCAGTTCCTCAACCTTAACCTCAAACTTTGCCCAAAACGGAAGTCGGAGACGATCGGGTCTCTTCTTTACCGGTCCCTTTTCACATTTTCACCTTTGCGCCTATTCGGGGTGCGTCATCGGCAATCAGCAAACATTAAAATTAACATCAGCGCACTGAGGGAAATTCGTAATCCAAACAGTTGTGGTTATACAATAATAATATTATAATTTCATACAATATATTAAAGCTGCCGAATGATATTTCTATGGTTTTTCTCACAGTGCCTTGGGCAATACGAGATGAGCAACAAATTTCGGCGTTTCAGTTGACCGACTTAAGAAGAGAAATAGAATAGGTGGAGGGAGAGGCAAAGGGTCAAGAGAGTAACGGTGTCAGCTGCCCGGCCGGCAGAAGAAGAGCGGTTTTTGTGCTATTCCAAACGTCAGCTTCCCTTTTTAAATCCATAAATTCGATCGCATTTCGACACCCGAAACAATTGTAACAACAATGTAGAAATATATAAATAAATGCAAGAAAACACGGCGACGCAACCGATGAAAAGACGAAAAAAAAAAATTGTGCAAAAAATGCAGCAAGAGTTCAATACACTCTCCCATCGCTCACTCACATTCACGCGCACACGCGCCCCTACGCACACACACACACACACAAACACGCGGACGAAGTCAGCACGTGCAACGGGCTCTGCGTTTGCACACAATTTAATAATATTTACGTTTTATTTATAATGAACTTGAAAAATTCGCACAGTGGATGACAGTCCCTTGAATAATAATATTTAAATTTTTAATTGATACATATTTCTTCTTGGATTTATTGAAATTACAAATAAAAAATATATAAAAAATATGTTTAATATAAAAAAGAATGGAAATAGGAAAGTAAACTTTTAATCGACGCACACTGTTGGTGTTGTTGCGTTGTTGTTTGGGGATAAAACAATAATAATAATAATAACAACAACCATATGTATATATTTATGCCACTTCTGTTACCAATGCGTGTTAAATAAACATTAAAGCAAAAACAACAACAAATGGCCAAAACAATTGCATTTTTGCCATATGCAAACCGCTAAGAAACCGTTATTGTTCTTGTTGTTGTTGCTGTTGCTGGTGCTCTCCTCTCTCTTCGTCTTCGCCTTCGTCTCCGTTTCAGTTTCGCTTTCAATTTCCCTTTCAATTTGCCGTTCAATTGGTACGAAGAGTGCAGAAAAGTGTAAAAGAAGCCGGCGCAGCAGCAACATCAGCAGCAGGCAGCATTAACATTAACATTAACATTTAATTGCCAGCATTTAGTTAGCATTTAAGTTAGCATAAAACAAATGGCAAACAATGCTAAAGCAAACAACAAACAAAACAAAAAAGATCCCACGCTCTGATCTTCAACATTGAAAACTCTCGCCTCCTGCTCGCTGTCTCTATCTCGTTTGTATTTGTGCACTGAAAAAACTTTGAAAATTATATAAATAATAGTAATAATAAATAAAATATAAAACAAAAGAAAATAATAAAAAATAAAACAAAAATATTAGACATGTTTTTCTGGGTGTTTTTTTTGTGCCAACAGAAAAAAAATAATAATAAAGCAAAGAAATAATAAAGCCTTATAAATAGTAAATATAAATTTAATAAATAATAATAAATAAAAAAAATAATTAATAACTAAAATTAAAATTTAAAAAATATTTATTACGTTTTTTTTTTTTTTTTTTTTATTATTTACGCATTTTATTTAACGATTACAAAGTTGTAAGCCCAATTTGTTAAGTTTTAGTATTAAATTAAAATTGAATTAATTTAAATTAAAAGTTAATTAAATAAATAAAATTAAGATCTTAATGTACATACAGCAACCCTTATTTGTGTACAGTGTAGAGCCAACAGTGTAATATTTTCTGGGCCCAGCAATTCCTGAAATTCACTTTCGTTTTGTGTGATTTTTTATTTAATTAATGCCAAAGCCAAAACTATAATTGTTTTCAATTTGCACCACTAAAGGTTCAGTTAACGCGCATAATGGTTGCAAGTGGTGTTTTTGTTTTTTGTTATTGCCATTGTCACTAGTGACATGTCAAGGTGAATGAGCAGACACCACTCCACCCACAGGTACCCACCAGCAGCGGCGGCCAAGATATTAGAACTTATTGTGTTTATTATGTTTTTAGATTTTTGTATTTTGAATACTTTTATTTTTATTTTTTTTGTTTTTTAGAGTTATTTTGGAAAACAAAAAAAAGAAATATTAAATTAATACATAAACATAATAATAAATTAATAAATCGATTCTACTATTTTCGCCTCCGTTATATACCCTAGAAACACATACGCACTCATACTGGTCAGCTGATAAACATTATTAAAAAAAAGGCGCGCGCCGCTTTTTTTAATTTTTTTTCTCCATACTTTGCCATTTTATGCTTTTGCTTAAACTTTGCCCCCTCCACCCCACCGTCCCGCAACAGCAAAAGAACAATAACTATGACCAGGCAAACAGCTTGTTTAATAATAACAATAAAAGCTTGAAAAAAGCAAACCAACACGAAAATCGTAAAGAAAGGTTAGCGACAGATAGAAGAAGCGTTGGGCATACCCTGTAATATATAAAAATAAATGCAAACAAATTTGTTTATACTAAAAATGAAATTTAATACCTTGTCCTTCTTCTACTACTACTCCTTCTGTCTTATTTTATTTTACTTTGCATTTATTTTATTTATTTTACTTTGCACCTAATTTAATTTTAATTAGGAAAACACTTTTAATATGAAATTGAAATGATTTGAACACATCACGTATTTTTTTTATGAAAATGCAAATATTGCCCCCACTTTCTACTTTCATTATTTATAATTTTATTTATTCCTATTCATATTTAATTAACTTTATTTAGAAAAAAAAACTTTTTATAAAAATTTTAAATGGCTTTAAAAACATCACAGTATAATGCTAATATTTTTGGGAAACCTATATCTGTAATTTTTATTTTAACTTCTTAAATGGATTAAAACAATTAAAAACATAATTTTTTTTTTATTTAAGGGTAAAGGTAAAGATATTCCCCATTATTAGTGAATCTTCTTGTTAAGCTTACATTACTTTTACTTTTATTTTTATGCCAACCCATATACCCCTTATGATAGAGGGTATCCAGCGACTTGTGGCCAAACAAATGCCGTTAGCTGGTAGAATGCGTCAGTTTACGGTTGGCCTTCTGGCGAAATTCCCCGTTTTGTTTTTCTTGGCGGCCCACGGGGAGTGGGTGCAAGCTGTTTACTGCCACAGAAAGCAAAAATAAAAAAAAATAAATAAATATGACACAACAAGTGGGCCAACGGCACCACCCGTCCAGTGCCAGTGCCAGTACAAGTACCACTGCCAGTGCCATTGCCAGTCGGGCCCCTCACTTTATTTACCAAAAATATACACTATTGTAAAATGGAACTTGATTCGGATTGCAGTCCCATTGCGTTTGGGGGAACTCCCCCGATGCGTGGCTCGGGTGTACCCAAGATTCTCTCTAAAAAAAAAAACTGAATGGCAGTTGGAATAATAAACTTAAAGTCTAATTAGCAAAATATATACGTACAAAATTGTAGCCTAGTAATCTTGTATCGTTATCTTGTAGCCTGGGGAAATATTATAAATATATTTAATTAATTTAGATTAAATTAAAATACATTAAAAAATAATAATCTATTTAAAATGTAATGGGTGCAGGTGTAAAAATATTTCAGTTGAATAGCTCTTCCAAACTCTGTAAAATGCAAACTCTTTGACATTATTTTTATTAAACCAAAGGATTAAGGAAATAAAACACACTAAATAGCAATTATAAATAAAAATTTATAAGTATTGTAAATGATGGAAACAATTTTTAAATTCGTAAATGCTTTTCACATGAAAACTTTGTTTAACAAAGTTGTGTTGAAACCCTTAAATACTTTTGGAATATATTCGCCTGACATTATTCTATAGGATATAGAAAATAAATCACTGTTGTTCTTGGTATAAAAACTTGTAGAGATTGTACAAAATTTATGTATATCAAATTGCTGATAGCTTTTAAAGATCCTGAATAAATTTAAAACAAATGATTTTAAAATTCTTAAAAACAGCTAAGTCTTAAATTTATTTTAATAATAACTATAATTATATATAAATATACATATATATATAAAACTATATATATAATGAACTAATGTTAGCTACTATATTATAATACAATATATATTTAAGGAAGTAATGTATATTATATTTTTAATTTTCCAGTTTTTCCTAGGAGAACACTCATGTATAGTCCAATTTATAGAAAAATTCGTTTATAAACCAATTCTTATAATTGAAGTGATTCATCCGATTTGGCTTTTAGAATATGGTAAGTTTCACTTGAATAAATTTATCACATATAATAAATTTAAGGGGGATAAAGTAAGACTGAATGATTGTTGATATATAGGAAATACGGAAATATGCCTAATACCTTAGATAATAATTCCTATTATTATTCATATCAAATTCTATTTTACAAACATCTGATTCAAAATCAAAACTTCCGGGTTGTCCTCCTAATTAAGGAGTTATTCCCGAAAAAAAAAAACCGTATCCTAATATCCTGACTTGTCTAATATTACGTCTGTTTCGGTTCAGACGCTGTCCGTGTCCGGTACTCGTTAGAAACCAATTGACTTTGTCGGATCAACGACACTATTCCCAAGACTCGGTCTGGCCATCATTTGTGGCATTGTATGCACCCGAAAGATATAGTCGCCGATTAGCGCACGCGCCGCATTTCTTTGGGTTACCACCGGCAGGTAGAAGATCTTGTGCCATTTCTGTCCTGGGTTTTTATGATACCATGGCGTCGGGAATTATGACGGCGACGCAATTGATGGATAGATGAATAGTTTGGATGTTGCAATGACTTCCCCTGGCCTGGCTGGCTCCTTGATGCCATTGATGGCCTCGTGATGAATAACCCCTAAACAGAACCCCTTCTTGAAGGTGATAAGTAAGTGACCAAGGCAGCGTATCTGCGTATCTGCGTTTATTTTTGGGATTTTCCAACGTAAAAGACCTCGTGCCGTGCGCTAATTTCGTCAGCCATCAGCCAAAGCATCGCTGCCATTCGTCTAATCAAGTCTAATCACCTGGCTACCACCTCCCCATCCCCATCCCCCTCCTACCTTGCTATTCTGCATCATCATCATGGTCAGTGGGTTTTGGGTGAATCAGACTCCACAGTCGACATCCAAATTCAGAGCCCCGAGACTCTCGAGTGGCAGCGTCATCCGCCGCCTCCCATTGAGTATCGAACCGAGAGCTAACCATCTAACCACCTCCCTAAACGATAAGCAGCTGGAGCCTAGAGTCTCCTATATATCACATGCCATATATATACACATATATATATATAGAATCGAAGGGGAGGAATATAAATGGGGGCGGACAGGGGGGGCGACAGATAGGAGCCGTTCGAGTACTTCGCTCGAAATCGTTGTCGAACACACTCACTACCCAAGTTCTGCTAACTCGATTGTGGTTTCACATTATCTCGGATCTTTGGAATTTTGTGAAAAAGTATCGGTGCGCCATAGGGTTGGGGGCGGTTGTGGTTCGGTGAGGGGTGTGGCGGTACGAGTTACGGGATGGGGGGGAAGAGTATCCGAAAAAGAAAAATACAAAAAAAAAACGCTTTGTAAGATCTATCGACACACTTAGTCAGCGGTTAAGCAAAGGTGTGTGCCGCGATAAGAGCGGGAGTTTCGCGATACCACCTCCCAGCAGGTGATCCATTCAAGAGTCACTGCAAGATTATCCCATGAGTCTCCTTGGTGATGTCCCCAAGGAAATGCTATCTTTTCCGATGAGTCATACCTTAAGGGGGTGAATTTCCATGAAGCTGTTTTTTTTTTTTAAGATTTCCAAATAAGTCTATAAATGAGATTGTTCTGTTGATCACAGGGGAGAGTTTCCATTAAAGGAAACAAATTATTACTATTATTATTAATTGAAGGAAAAGGAATCTTAAATTTGCGGGACACTAAGGTGATCTTAAGGGGATCTGTCTTTATATTTAAAGAATTTCAAGTCAATGATTTCATGAAGATATGAGATCTTTATGAAATCATTGACTTGAAATTCTTTATAACTATAATTAATTAATATTGAACATAATTAATTAATTCAAATATTCTTACTAGAGTAAGGAATCTATCTCTTTTTCTATAAAAGTGATCTATTAAATTATAAGTTATAGTCTTCTACTGAGAGATAATCCTAAAGGAACCTTATTTAAAACTCCTGAAGAATTTCAAGTCTAATGATCTCCTAATAATCTCACCATGATCCCATAGTATTATATATATTATTAATTTATTATATATTAATTGTATAAGGAATCTGCTTAACATTTTTTTAAAGAGATTTGTTAAGTTATGGGTTAGTGATCTTTAACTGAGATATGATCTTAAATGAACTCCCTTTGAAACCCTTGAAAAATATTTAGTCCAAGGTCTTCATGGTCATTTTCCCCATTAACAAATCCTTGTTTAAGCCACCGATTATGTCTATTTAATTTATAAATGAAGGTCCAGTTATAAATTATAAATTCCTAAAGGTATGTAGGTCTAAGATTATCCCTAAGATCATTGTGTTGCCTCTCGTCACTACATAGACACAAATGATGAAAATGGGAAAAACGACTAACAAATCCTTGTTTAAGCCACAGATTACATATGTTTTATTTATAAATTAAGGTCGAGTTATATGTTATTAACTACTTAAATTATGTGGGTCCTAAAAAAAGTCCTTAGTGATTCCCAAATGTAATGTTTTAATAAATTTTTTGATGATAAATTCCCATCTACTATCAAAAGCTGAAAGTGAGTCACAGTTCCCAGTTCCGAGATCATCTCAGTTTCAGTTTCCCTCAAAGTTCCAGTTCCAGTGTCTGTTTCCGCTTTCCATGTGGGGTTTATATATATATACGTATATATCCGTAGACAGTGCCCCTATCCTAAGCACTTTCCGCGCGATGTGTTGGCCTTGACTCCGATGATCGTGTGGATCGGATTGTTTGGCCAACGCTTTTTTTTTTGTTTTTTTTTTTGCTGCTTTGATGTTTTCGTCTTTCCCACAGTCGCAGTCCCAGTTCCAGAGCGAAACACAAGCCGGCCGCTTATCAGGCAATAAAATATAAACTCAAAACTCTGCGAGCGGCGTCGATTGCAAGATTTATCACAGCGCAAACGGAGACGATCACGGCCAGGCATCGGCACCGGCACCGCCACCGGCACCGGTGCCAGCACCGGCATCTCACGGAGTCGAAGTCGGAGTCGGAGTCTGGTCGCGTTTCGCCGGAGAGCCGCGTCTCGCGTCTCTACACTCGAAAAAAGCACACTAGAAATGTTTGAAAAATACGGATAGTCTCCTTAGTCATATTTGATTTGAAATTAATTATCGAATTAGAACTTAAAATATATTGAACTAAATAATACAAAATTAAAGTCGATGTTCATATTTGATGATGATTTATAATTATTTTAAATTCGAGCTTAAAATATATAAAAGAATATATATTGAAAGGCGGAGTTTATTTTATTTTTTTATAATTTTTTTTGACTAAACTTTATACTTCTACAATAACACAATAATAACAATAATAAGACGCTAAAGAATTCTTTGTACAATTTAAAACATACATTCGCCCTTGGGATAAAGATATTTTTCTTAAATTATGTATCACAGAATTATTAAATTCTGATTCAAATTTATAGCAGAAGCTGAACTTTATGCGTCTTAAAGATTACTATTTTATAGTATTTTATAGTAAATTAAAATATTTATTATCCTTGGAAGGAAGTTACTAAAAGACATTAGACCTTCAATGCATGATCATAAATGATAAAGAAGAGAATTCATGATAGTATCTTTTCTATATGTATTGTATAGAACTATCAAATACCGATTACAAATAATTCCATTATTACATTAATTACACTATTAACATTTAACTACCTTTAACCATTTGATAATCTCCTAAAAGATATTTAATATATTGATAATTATTATATTAAATGTTCGATATTGTTTTTGTTTATTTTCTTTGACGTTTTTTTTTTACTAAATCATAATAAGACTAAAAATGTTATAGTTTTCAGTATACAAATTAAACTATACCTTCTCCCTAGAACTACTCTCCTAAAAGATAATCTTAAATTAATTATAAAATTCGGATGAAAATAATATATATAAAGAGAAATATAATGAAGATCTTAGTCTTTGGCTTGGCTTTCATTCACAATATTATTATCATTCACAAAAAGTAGCATATAGCATTCCCTCTTGGAATAATCTGCAAAAAGATGTTTAAACTTAAATGATATATTATAGAATTAAAAATTTATATATAATAGAAAATATATATAAGTATTTTAAATGTTGTTTTTGATCATTTTTCTTGGCAGCATAAATATTTTCAAAAATATAATTACACTAAAAATGTTATATTAATCACTATAAAATATAATAAATTGAATAAATAATAAAATAAACTACAAAACATTTTAGTAATAGAAAGAAAACTCTCATGGTGTATAGTATAATATATATTATAGTATATACTAAAATCCGGCTAGGTTACCAAGAATTTTTCTCTCTGTGCACAACCGTCTCGTCTTCTCGTGTGGCTCTGCCAAAATACATTGCTCATTAGGTTTTGGGTTATTGTCACCGGCGACAACTGAAACAGAGACAGCATAGCGATGAGGTTGGGTACATCATCGTCTTGGCTGGGTGCTGCTGATGTTGATATTTACTCAAGTGTAATTGCGAATTGTAAATGCGACAACACAGATGCTCTCGTAATTGGGATGGCGATGGGAGGATGGTGAATGGATGATGATGATGATGGGTTTGTTCAGGGACGGATTCGGAAACGATTTAAAAAGGTGCAAAAAGAAAATATTCCAAACCGTATTAATATTTAGAGGGAAAATAAATTACTTTATATATATTATATGTGGTGGTATTTATTTGGTCTCAAAAAGCATTAAATAAACTTAAAAAAAAATGGGGCAGTTTCCAAACCAAAAATATATATATTAAATATTTAAAACCTTAAGTTAACTTGAAGTTCCCTTAAATTTTCTACAAAATTCGCTTTTCAAATGATGACTATGATGCCTGTGAGCTTTTTGGTCCAAGCCGGAAAAGGTGGTTTGTGCCACATTATTGACTAACGAGTATCTGCGTTACTGCCTTGCGCTATTTGTATCTTTTATCTGTGAAAATAAACGTTGAAAGTTTTGCTTCTTTCTTTTTGTTTTTTTGTTTTTTTTTTCGTATTTCTCTTCCTTTTTCGAGCTGATTGTTTGAACGTTGATTGTCAACTGATCGGTATTTACCATTCGAGAGCCCCCTTTCACTCTCCGGTTATCTGGCTGTATCTGGATCTGTGTCGCCTTGTATCTGTATCTGGGCAAGTGAAGTGAGTTTTCGATTTCAGCCGCATTGAGATACACTTAAGCAAATAATCGCATGTGCCGGAATACTATATGTATCGGCATCTGTGCCAGTATCTTCATATCTCCCATGAAATACTGCCGCCAGGCATTGGATTTCTATTTTCCTGCCACGACTGGGTTTTTTTTTTGTTTTCCCCCCATTATCGATTATTGCATCTCAACCTCACTTGTTGGTTCTGTGAGTTTCCTCCTCCTTCTCCTTCTCTTTCTGCTCTGCTGTCGCCTGTTTGTTTTCCCAGCGCCAACACAGACATCTCCCGACATCTTCATCATCATGATGATGATGATAAATTATGGCGATCATCGACATCGACATCGATGTTGAGGAGTTGGAGGAGTTGAGCCGAGTGACTGATAAGAATGTTTGCTAATAAGCTGGGCAAACACATGCGCATTGAGCACCCAACAGATACACCTAATAGATACACCCAACAGATACCACATCCCAAGTCACCGTTTGTTGACACTCTCATCTCGTTACGAGCCACATCCCAGAGGATCACGGGGAAAACAACGAATTTGGGAAATACCTAGAGATTTTTTTTGGGTATTTTATAAATTCTTAAGAAGCTAGTAAGTGAAAAAAGTATAAAATACCAAGCAGTCTTGAATTTTTCACTTAAAAAAGGGAAAGATATATACAAAATAGCATCATCTATCGATGACGCAGTTTTCCCTTCCAAAACTTTATTTTCTCTGTGATTTCAATACCCCTTTTTACTGCAGTGTATCCCCATCATCACCACCCACTGTTGGCAGCTTCAAAGGCACCGCCTGTCCGCTGATAACGCGGATGTAGATGCGGATGTGGATGCGTAGGTGTAGGTGTAGGTGTAACCCCGTGTGTGTGTGTGGCTGAGGGAGAGGTGATTGCTCGACTACGCAATGTGTTTGTGTGTGTGCGTGTATTTGCACACCTCACACCCCACACACACACTCCCTTATCGTGGGCTACATTTTCACAACTTTGGGTGGGTGTTGGCCACAGATGTCTCCCTCTCTTAACCCCATATACATACCCCTTTTTTTTGTGTTTTTTTGTGCCTCTTCATGTGTCATTAGCCAAAGAGATAAAGCTCCATCGAGAGTTACATTTGCGGGGTGGAAAAAATCAGATTGCAGTTGGGAGGTTCTTGCAAATAAAAATGAGTCAAGGAAAGGCTAGAAATAAATCGATATATTTTTTAAAATCGATTAAAATAGACTAAAATGGATTAAAATCGAATAAAATCGATTAAAATCGAATAAGATCGATTAAAATTGTGGGTGTTTTAGGATTAAAATAATTATTATAAAAAGACGCTTTCGAAAATAGATTAATATAGAATATAGATTACTATTTTCATGAGTGTACTTCCTTAAATATTTAATAATTTTATTATTTAATCAAATATTTCCCAAAGCAACTCTCATTCTCAGCTACTCTCTGCGGCTCCTGTAGCTTTTATCGTCACAGTATTTTATTTTTCTTTTTGGACGGTCGCATAAGTAATCACCAGAGGTTTCTATATCAATCATCTGACCAAACTGGAGGAGGCCTTCCAGATACGCGCTGGAGGTGCACATATTTCGATTTTTGGGGGAAACAGAAAAATAAAAAAAGAAAAAATACAGCAGAGAACGAGCTCCGCAATCGCTGCAGAGCCGTCTCATTTTGGCCTTCTGAATGCCTTGATAAGCCACGTCCATCGCAGGTGCTCTAATTGAATTTCTGTTCTAGGCATTAATGAGAAAAATCATTCCGAGTTTCGGGGGCGATAAGAGAGCAGTCCCAAAAAAGGAAATAAATATGTATATGTACACATAACAAAATGGACGTTGGGCCAGTTATCGGTTTATTTTTGGCAGCGAACTTTGAGAAGAAAATCAATCAAGTTGCGGGTTCTTCGGCGGGAGAATTAACAGCGGGGAAACACCTGTTTCGGAGAAAGACTTCTTGTACTTATCAGAAAGTGTCACTGGAATCTCTAAAGGAATTAAGGCCAATGATGTCTGGCACTGATATAGCTAAATTTCTGATATTGAATTTATTATAAATTGTTTCAAAATTCAATTTAATTTGCAGCATTTTATCCCAACTTTTAACTACAAGTAAAACAAGGTTTTGTAAAGAACGTCAGATGGCATTTATTATTTTTCCATGGAAACACCGCCAATGGGGAGTTCCGTGCTCCGACTAGGGGATAGTCACTTTATCTGGGATAGCTTTACCTATTTCCTATCGATGATAACGTTGGGATCCACCGTTCGACCTTCCACCGATCCGCGTCATCCAACAAAATTTTCCCCCAAAGTGCTACAGTATTTCTCCATACTATTACGTACTTTCGAGTATATAGCATAACCCTCGATCGGTTTACATTCGTGACTTGGCATCGTTGTCATCAGCAAACAGAAGACGAGACAGGCAACAACACAGAAACCAGAAAAAAACGGAAAACCGTGAGACTTCTAAGCCCAAAAGCCGACAGCTTTATGGCTAGCAGACAGATAGATAGTTGAGTTGTGGATATATATATATTGAAATATATATATACAGAGATATTTGTGTATATGTAGAGCAAGGTTTTGGTGCCAGTTACAGGCTCTCCTAGTTATTAGATTGATTCTGATTGTCCTTGAAGTTACACATCTGATAATCGGGATATATACGTTATATAGATCACGTAACACTTGGCTTTCGGCTACAAAATTCTTCCCGCAGATCCAAAGAATCGATGACGCCGAAGACTCTGCCATTTCGATTCCAAATTCTTTTCAGCCTGTCCTCTCTTCCGCCGATAAGATATTTCGCTTTGAATGATGATGTGCCGTTGTCATACGTATGTCGTACCCTCGAAAAGCTTTTCGGGGGATTTGTCGGGGCGTTAGATAATATCTGTGCTGGCCCAAAGCTGTTGCCAACTGCGTAACACGCTTTTTCTAAGCGAAAAACAAAGGTGGGCCTCATCTTTGACAAAAACATATTTATAATCGCTAAAAGATGATGCTCGTGAAGATATCTTTCGATTTATGCACATATATTTCTGCTTATAAATATCTTTATTTATATATATATCTCAGATTATATAAATCTAGTTCTATAACACAGTCTTTCTATTTATATATATCTCGATTTATATATATTTCTGTTTACATATCTTTCGATTTATAAATCCTTTGATACCTTTAACTTTTGGTCATTGATAAAAGTACCTCTTAGTTGAGCTGAAAATGATGCGATTTTTAGTGATACATTTTTTTTAATCGATTTATTTATAACATGTTTTAGCAAAAAATCGATTTAAATCGATTAAAATATAAAATTCTTTCTATTCAGTTTTTTAATTTTATTGTTCTTTTAAAGTTTATTTATGGACATTAGCCTTTATATTGGAAATAAAATTTAATATATATATAAAAGATATTAAAGATACCAAGAGTTCACATACGCATCGCTTTTTTTTTCGATTAACCCGATACCGAAAATGTATATCGATGTCTTGCTGGAAAATATTGATTATTGAATTGATTTTATTTCTAGCTTTACCTCTTAGATACCTTTAGAGATCAGACATAAATAGCTTTAGGTCTAAGATTAAGTTTTATGGTGACAGTTAAAGTAGTTCACCGACTGGCGTTCGGTAGTGGAAGTTATCTACAGGAAGCTTATTATCTGTATCTTTTTATAAGAGTAAATTGATTAAATATTTTGTTTGTATATTTTAGCAGGGATAATGAAATTATTCTTGCAAAAAGAGATATTATTTTAACTAGCAAATCTGTATCTAGGGATGCCTCTGGTTGAAAGTCGCACATTTCCTTTTATATAGAAGTAACCATTGAAACCTCCATTGGATTGGTATTTGTGGCAATGCGGCCAGAGTCTGTGGAGTGGCGAGTAAACAATTAAAGTATCTCAGGCATGGGGATTGGTTCTCCCGGTTCTATCTCCCCCTCAGTGCCGTCTATGAGGTTGTCCTCCCAGAAACAAATCCCAGATTGTAATGTGCGCTCCCCCCGTCATTTATCAAATGTTGAAAATCTGGCGTCGCCTTCGATAAGGGTAAATAAGAAAATGGCCAGCAATGTGGGTCGCCCCACAAATGTGTACATATATATATGGAGGTTTGTATCTGTATCTGTGGGGTGTATCTGCGGCCGAACAATCGCCGTCATTGAGGGAACCTTAACGTCAGTCGACGTCTACGTCTACGTCGTCGTCGTCGTCGTCAGGCGTCGTCGCCTTCGCCTTCGCCTTTTCTCTGGAAGCTCAAGTGGCTCATTATAATTGAGGGAATCGGAATCGGCGTTGTCGCTGGCGGTATTTGCCCAAAGCTGCTTAGGCGCCATGAATAATGCCACCCTACAGCCAGCACCACACCCACCAAAAAAAAAAAAGAAAACAAAAAAAAAATGCAACAAAATGTGTGCTTTTGTTGTTGTTAAATACTGGCACAAATGTACAAACTTTGAGACAGATCCCAAACTCGTGGGACACTCCGGCCTCAAAGTTTGTAGAATGAAAAGCCCAAGAAGTTATGTCAACCCCGTTTATCATTATTATTTTTCGCCCCGCTCGGTTTTATGGCCGTCTCATGTGATAAATATATGGCAAAAGCGTTCGAAGTTCACCCAATACACCAAGTGACTAACCCCCCGATAGAGAGGGAAGCCATAACCGAACCCCAGCGAAACGATAAACTCATCGTGAAGGGGCCCTAAATCCGTGACTGGGTCAGATCTTTGCACCTAAAAAATAGGCTGGTTCATAATCAAATGGAAGTGAAAAAGGAGGAAGGAAATTCCTCTGAGAACATTTAGGAAATTAAATTGTATATATTATAACTATTATATATATTATATTATATACATATTATATTATATATATTATTTTATAATATATATCATGACTATATTTAAGAAGAGCTCTCTATAGCTTATATAGTATTTATAGTAGCTAAAACAAGCTCTGTTTTAGCTCAACCCAAAGCTAAGTAGTAAAGCTGGACATACATCTATTTTTTTTTTAAAGAGATTTTTTTTAAACAATTTTTTTCTGTTCATTTGTAGAAAGAAATTGATTAAAATCGATAATTAATTGAAAATCTTTCCAGATTTAATAATATATATATTCATAAAATATCTTTAATTTTATTGTTCTTTACATTTTTTGTATAGAACTTTTTATTAATATTTTAAATCATTAGAAATATAACATTTAATGTATATAAATATTTGTTCAATTATGCAATACATCAATATACATTTTCACATATTTATAATACATATTCAAATATAATAAATAAAAAATCCAAATAATTTTACTTATCTTTTCCAAAAGTTTACATACCCGTTGCTTTCGGAGAAGTTTTTTTTTAACTTTTTCAATTTAATCTGTACTAAAAATGTAATTTAAAAAAATCGATTAATCGATTGTAGAATCGATTAACAGATCTAGAAATTTGAAGACAAGGATACTTGATCTGCATTTGATATTTTTGACCCACACTGATTGTCTTTCAATTTAAGTGACTGCTCTTCCGTCTTGACAAAATATATCTTGCCTTCAGTCAGCTCCCTCTTAAATCTGTGTGGCAATGATTACACTATATTTAAATATATATAAATATATATCCAAGCTTATGGATACAACAATCGATTGCACAGAATCAGCGAATTTCGGCAAAACCGAAATGTAAAAAGAGCTCACTCAAGTGGAAGTCAAAACCAGAGCCATTCCAAATATATATTAGCCCCTTTCAGGTTCGCGGCGGTAATACGAGAAGTCCCCCCTATAAAGAGGAAAGTACAAAAAAACAACCCATCATCGAAGTCCGCATAGAATTCGAGTAACAGAAAACTGCATTGCCAAGATTAAATTCAGGCCAACAGCAGCAACTTTGGCAAAAAAAAAAAGGCGAATTCAATTAAATAAAATCGCATATAGATTCGCATTGGAGATCATCAGACATCATGAAATCGGAGAGTGGCCACTGATCAGGTGGGTCAGCCGTGGATGCATGATTAATAGCCACCAGATACCAGATACAAGATACCAGATACTCGCTCCACTTGCCAGACACGTGCTGACGGAGCCCCAGAAAATCCAGAGAGGAACAGAAGCCACCCACCCGCCGATGATGATTTGTTTACTTTGCGTGGAGACTACGGGGGTCAATGGCTTTCACAGTGACTCCGTTGCACAGCAAATAAAAAGGGGGAACGTTGATTAATATAGTTCATAGTTTCCAATTGTTTAGTTTAATGTTTTTTGAGATTTAAATTGTGGCAACTGGTTTGCTTAATATCATAGTTTAAAATGTTGAGGCTCTCTTGAAGCTTCAATCAGAACTGAAGGTTTATGCATTATGGTTCTCCTCTCCCTTAAATATCTACATGTAGTATATATTCCTGCAATCTGCTGAGATCATGATCCCACCACAATCGCCTGAATAAACGAATAACTTGTATATCGTTACTGCGTCTTGGCTTACCGCCTTGCCGTTTGCATTTCGCTGATTAATCGCATTTCTTATATAGATCAATGATCGCCATATGCATCCACGTAATTACCTGAGTGCCGTGTGTGGATTTTTCTGTCCACTCATGGATTCTATAGCTTCTCGTTTTTGCATGGCAATAAATTCCTGGAAACGAAACGATTCTGATTCTGATTCCGATTCCAATTCCAATTCCAATTCAATCCGATTTAGTAAGTTTGCTTCCCAGTTCCCAGACCGCAAATTTTCAATCTTATCGCTGCGATTTCGGGGCCCCCGAGTTACGTTACCCGACTTAACCGACTTCTTGCCCCCAAAGCCCAGGCAAACCCAAGTATTATCGAGTCCCCGGGTAATTATAGTAATGTGCTGCTTGCTTGGCTCGTTAAAAATGGTCAACCGCAGAGGTCCAGGGAATCTGTTTGAGCCTCACCACACGAGTGACAGTTTTTTTTTTGGTGCATTTAATAATATTTTGTTAAGGGTCTAAGGCGATCTGTGGTTCCCTACTGATGAGGGAACATTTTCCGTAAATATTTTTTGAATTTTGTTTCTAGCAAGATGAGTTTTAGAAAAGCCTTTAAGGAAGTCTCTTCCTTAACTATGATACATAAAAGAACTAAAAAAAATCGATTTTTAGGAGATTTGTTCTAAGATTTCTTAGAAATAAATCGTTTTTAAAATCGATTAAAATAGAAAATTTATTCCATACAAAATATGTGTGTTTTCAGGCTGGGAACAATTAAAATTAAAGATGAATCATTTTTTTGTTCTGAATTTAAATGGCTTTGAAAATAAAATATTTAATATATAATATTACAAATATGTAATTTTACAAATATATAATTTTCCAATTATGCAATTATGCAATTATAAGTTAAATTATAATTAATATATAATTAAATATAATAAGTAAAAAATGTACAACTTTTTACAAACGTTTCCCAGAGTTTTTATAGGCTTCGCTTTTCAGGAAGTTTTTAAACTTTTTCGATTAAATCGATTTTAAATATGTATATATACATCGATATACTGAAAAAGATCGATTATTTGTAAACTGTACTTTTCCAAGTTTTCTCGTACGCATCGCTTTCCAAGAATTTTTAAAACTTTTTCGATTAAATCGATTCCGAATATATATATGGATTATCAGTATATCAATTAATCGCTTATAAAACGATTTTATTTCTAGCTCAACTCCTTAATTGAGTCCTAAAAGTATTAAGCCTAAAATATAATAATAATTCCCACATCTAGTTGAGTTAACTCCGATATAGACATGCTTTCCCATTCGGAAGTAGGGTGACCAGATTTGCTTATCTGCGGCATCCACACACTGACCGATGCTTGCTACGGTCTGACTTTGTTTGTTTTTGGCTTCTTTTTAGGGTCACTTATGTACACATATATGTCATTTGCGTTTATCAAATCGGTGGCCAGATGGAACCCAACCGCAAATTTGTGGGCACTTCTCCGCCTGATTACGATGCTGTCCCATTAGTTTTGGGCCTCTTTCCCGAGTGCCGCAGAAACTGAACGATCGCCCAGCTGTTCCCACTGACCGCAGCAGAGGAGGGAGCATTGCATTACACATTTTTCCCCGCACACACAAGTGGCAGATAGTTCGATTGATTTGCACTGTGTTTACACAAACGCACAAGGTTCTTCCTTATGGGGCCATAATCTGGCGGCGCCTCTTCACCAAGAAACCCAAATCTATACACAAATATTTTACAACCAGCGGCGGCAGTGAAATGCAATTAACTGGAAATTGCAGCCGGTGTGCTATCGGTTTAGAAAAAAATAGTAAAAAAATAGTTAAAAATAAAATAAAAAGTAGATGTATATAGGAATGGGAATGGGAATGGCATCGACTGGCGACGCCAATCAGTTGGATGAGCTTAGCTGCCGCGTGTCTCGCAGAGTAGAGTGCAACTCAACAGCCTACTCCCACTCGAGTGGGCTATGACACCATCTTCAACAATAACAAATATACAAAAAGAAATATTATTTATTTTAAGGAAAAATATCTGAACTTGAATTTGACATCTTTAAATATAGAGTATATAACTTATTGTAGAGTAAAAAAATAATTAACGTAAGGTGATTGAACCTGCTCGTTCATTATAGCCTTTTCTTATTTTAATTTAGTAAAACTGGCTTAAAAACAAAGAATTTTAATGCAATGTTTAGTATAATATAAATTTCGATCTTATATTTAAAGGTTAGTATTGAAAAATTATGGAAAATGTTGAAGTATTTATAAAAATGACCGCTAGAGTACAGCTAAAGTTTCTATTCAAATCCTAATATAACTCCAGATAATCAAAAGTTTGAGATAAATGCCAAGAAAATTCCCATAATTGTCAAATTTCAAAGATCTATCCATATAGTCTCTTAAGAAGGATTAAAATTTCGTTCTTTGTTTTAAAGGTCATTTTTTTTACATTATTTTGGAAAATAAATAATGTGAAAAATACTTTTAAAAATCATTTTTAAGTGTATTTTTAGAAAATGATGGAACAATTTTACTTATTTGAAAAATTACACCTTAAGAGAGCAGTTAAATTCCCCATAAAAAAACAATATAAATCCAATTGATCTTAAGGTTGGCTTATGCCTAGAAAATACCCAAAACTTACTTAGTTTTAAGTATTAAAAGTCTGTGTCATACCAGTCTGTGAAGCGCCGGCGACTCTAATCGATTATCGAAATCGGAATCGTGTTTTCCTGGCCCATAAAAAAGAAAATAGAACTACATACTAACTCGTACACCTTCAGCAAAGTCTCCGGCTTCTGCGTCTTTGGCTCTGTCCCAGATATATGTACATAGTTACATATACCAACTCTGAGGGCTATATAGATAGATCAATTGCTATTGGTATGGGCTCTGGTTCTGGTTCTGGTTCAGTCACGGGGACTTGCTTAACAGATGTGACTGCCTGCTTATCGCCGGCCTGATAGGGGCCGACGACGACGACGATTCCTCCTCCACCGCTCCCGAGCAGTTTTATAAATATAAATAGCGCATACGCAGTGGTTACCCATTTTTCGAATCCGATCGATTTGAGAAATGACTGTGAGTCACCAAGCATCGCAGAGGGCAGGGATATAAAAGCTGATGTCTAGATGTTTTTTTTTGTTTACTCGATACTTAATGAAATTTGAAATTAATAACTATTTGTGGTTTAAAGCTTTTAATCTTAATATTTTCACAGTTTTTATTGTTAAGTTCAGGTTTTAGTTAACATAACCTCACTTTCGTCAACATAACCGCACTTACCTATGTAAACATAACCTTTCTTTTTTCAGTGACCATCGCTTTGGTGATGACCTAAAAGGTTATAGAGACTTTTGGAATACCAGTCCCCTTTAGATATTTAATTTATAATTTGAAGAATATATGTTAGAGAATATATATATGCATATAGATATAGGAACATATGTAAGAGATTTTAGCCTACATAACCTCACTTACTAGTTGTGTTTTGAGATTGGGCATCACTGTAACTCAGGTTATAGAACCTGTTACAATTCAAATTCAATTTATATGTTTAAATTATAAATTATAGAATATATGTTAAAGAATATATATTTGTAAATAGATATAGAATATATGTAAGAGCTCTTATTCAACATAACCTCACTTACCTAAACATAACCCCACTTTTAACATGGGCATCATTGGTGTTGTTGTCCTGACTAACCTCAAAATGCATGTGCAGCTTTGGCCCCATTGAGTCTGTTGGTTAAACATCTATCCCTGGATATGCATATAACCTTGTATATAGTCTCTACATATACATACTACATATATATATACATATCTGAATATATATATATACATTTTCCATCCCTATTGATTTTCTTCAGCTGCTGTTTTTTCTGCTCTTCATTGTTGTTGCCACATAATGCTGCAAAGTGTACTTGGGCCCCAGACCTCCTCCTTTTCGAGGATACAGAGAGCCACATATATATATATATATGTATAAAGACATCGAATAGGGGGGATAGTGTGCAAGAGAGAGAGAGCTAAAGACTGTGACAGAGAGGGAGCTAGCGAGAATGGCGCAGTGAAGTATTTATCAGAGCAACATCAGGAATTCAGAGGAACTTTTGCCACGACGACGTGGCCATATATACCACATCTACATCGTATAAATATATATACACACATATATATATATGTACAGTTGGGATGAGCGGGGCAGGGGGCTGGGGGGGTGCTATGTACCAGCAGAGAATCGGCCAAGGCAACAACAACAAAGCACACGACGAAAACAACGACGACGAGAAACGAAGACCGACGACGTCATCATCCCTGGATGGGTGGCAAAAACAAAAAAAAAAACAGAACTTGAGGACCATGGCAAGGTTTGGGGGGAGGGTGGCAGGTGAGAGGAGGGGGTGGCAGGTGAGAGGAGGGAGTGATGGTTGCACAGGTGGGCAGAGGTCACACAGAGGGTAGTGGCTGAGCCGAGCCGAGCTGAGCTGCTGTGCGGCACCTCTCTCTCTCTCTGAAACACTACAAGAAATTAAAAGAAAATTTTAGCTAATAACAGAAAAATGATTTAAATTAAATAATTTAATAATTATTACAACTTCTTTGCTAAAAATTGGCTTTATAATGGGTTACATATGTTGATTTACTAAAAGATTAAATGAAGAATTAAGAGATATATAAAAAGAAACATATTTTATGAACGATGATAACTTTATTAATATTTATTTTCTCTGCTATCCTAATTACAACTTTTTGTGCTGTGTAGCCTTCTTTAGGGGGAGGTGGTCCCCGTCTAGGGGTTGGCTTTCCATAGAAGGTCGTCGCCAAGAGAAAGAAGAGGAAAAAATAACAACATCCACAGCCACAGTCGCAGCCACAACTGGAATAGAAACAAAAATTCTTTTCCATAGATTTTTTCTTAGAACCGAGGGAAAATCCAATTAGAAATGCCCGCAGAGGGAAATAATTCACCTGTCAGGTGGCAGCGTCAGGGGATGAAAAGGAGGCAGAGGGAGGGTGGGGGTTTTGTCCGGACTTCGGAGGAGGTTGTTTCTTTTTTAGGGGGTGGCTGCGTTGTTGTGATGTGGATGGAACCTGAAACTGACGAGCTGACAAGGCTGACTAACTGAAGGCCCCGCTGCGTGCCGCCGGGGGTAGGGGGTGGGTGGGTGAGTGGGTGTGTGTGTGGGTGGTTTACAGAGGTACAGGTGAGTCGTGAGTCGAGAGTCGAGAGTTCGAGGGTGGCAGGTAAAATTAATGACAGACTGCAGATTGGAGGGTGGAAGCGCCGCCAACGCAGGCAGACGTCGCATTTCGGTGTGTGTAAGTGTGTGTTTTTTTATCCTCGGCTCAACTTCCTAGGATGTGGATGGTCCGCCACCTCCTTCCTGTCCTGAATGTAGTCCCCCGCCGCTCCTCCCCGCTATATATGTATGTGTGTTTGGCTAAAACGGAAATGAACCAACAGAAAACACAAGCAGAGCCATGAATCTGAAATTCTTTTGGCCGTGTTCTCAAACTGCACAGCAAAGGGGGTAGTTTTGGCCAGGATATAAGCTGGAAACTAGTTAAAAAAATAAGATACATATGGAAAAGATATACATGGAATATATATAAATTAAAATATAATATAAAATATTATGACATCAAATAAAAGGTCTCAAAAAAATCATATAAAATATGAAACATAAAAAACTACAATGATTTTGGCCTGAATTATATTCCAAAAAATTCACTTTTGTTTAATTTTCAATACTGTTAAGAGCTGTGTCTATATTCCAGGGTATTCTTTGGTTCTATATGAGTTCCCAGCTCCTTTCAGTTCGGTTTTTGGTTCGGCTTGGCTCCGTTTTTTGCCTCGAGTGACATGCGGCTGACGTGGGGCCTTTTGTCCTGCTGCTCGCCTCGGATGCCCAATGGCCCTGAGGCCGAGGCCGAGGCCTCCCCAAGCCCCCAAAATCCCTCCAGTTCCCATCCCCTCGCTGGGCTTCCTCCTCCTGTCCTGGAGGGTTGAGGCACCAAGAAGTGGTTGCTCTTTTGCCAACTGTGTCCAGCAGAGGTTGTTCTTCCCCCTCAGACGCCACTTGTTTCGATTGCTTAGTCATCGTTTCATAGACCCTTTGTCCCCCGATTAAATATAGATTTGTTAAAAATAAATGGGAGAAAATAATTAAAGACATTTAAAATTAGCCTATAGATTTAATTACAAAATTACTTAGGATATGGAAAGGATAACTAGGATGTCAATCGGTGTAATGAGTAATCTTTTCGAATGGGTTGAGTTTTCCAGGAGCTCGGTAGTTGATTTATTAATTTTTAATTAAAATATTATAAACATCAATATATATAAATATTTATAAATATTCCTTATTTTTTAACTAACTAACATTATATTTGTAAATATCGGTTGATTTTGTGAACAGTTAAAATGTACATTGCAAATCAACCTTTTTTGAAGAAGACTTGGCAGTTTCTTTATAACTCTTATACCTATAAAAAATGTTGTATACAAAAACAACAAAAAATATTTAAATGTTGTCTTAATTTATGGTATTTTAGTTTTTAAACTAACTTTAACCGTTTTGCCATACAATTTTCTTGAAAAGCAGCCTCTTTATCACAGAAATAATAAAAATGGCTTCAATTCCAGCGAAACATTGAAATCCTTCCAATAAATTGTTTATTCTGTATAATTATACCTCTTGCGAAAATTAGTTAAACCTTTTTTTACTAAAATTAAGTAAAGGTTTTAATTATATAATTCAGAAGAGAACTAGGGATTATATTATTATTTATAGATTTGTACTAAAATTTATTATATATTTTTTTTAGCTTGCTGCAAAGTTTTTCCATGAAACCTATTTAATCCTTCGCTAAAATCTTGATCTAAGCTTTTGTGATTGGTCTTTTCCAACTCCATTTTGTGGCTGGAGGATGCACGCAGGATGAGTGGCTGCCCAAGGAGGCTGAGCTTTTTTTGGGTTGCAACCCCTACAGCATAAAGTACTTGCCACATAGAAAAGCCCATAACTTTATGTACTTTGAAACTTGAACAAATCACAGAGAAGAGATGGCAGAAATCCGAAGACTTTCGCCCGGGATGCAGGGTGGTTGCGGGTGGTGCTGGCTCACTTAAAGGGTGGTTCAGCCACCACCCATTGTGGCATGTGCCTCAAGCCCCTGAGTCGTATCTGCAAAATACATTTCGAGCTGAAAACGGAAAAATCTATTAAATCAACGTTGCTGCGGCAACCAATTGCGGGCAAACGAACGAAACCACCGAAAAAAACACACTCACACACACACACACATGTGTAGGGGTGAGTTTGGGTTCGGGGGGATATTGCCACCCCCGTGCGCTTCGCATTGGTGTATCTAAGTAGCGCACAGATACAATTTACAGCTCGCATTTCGTATGCAAAAAGCTAGAGCAACAGCAGTGAAACTTTTTTGCCGCACGCCAACCGCAGGGGGTTAGCTGTGCCACAGAGGGGGGATACGTATATATATATATAAATTTGTATATATGTACATATCCGAGGGATGTGGGGACAGTCGCCAGATACATTTGCCGCGAATTTATCGCTGCTGTAACTTTCTAGCTGCTGCTGCTGCTACCTCGTTATCCCTCGCCGCTTTTTCCGTTGAGTGGAAACTTTCGAAAAACAGGAAATTGTCGCATAGAAACACCCCCTCCCCGACGCTTTCCACCATTTTCCGGATCCGCACTGCCAGCCAGTCGAAGGCCCTGTCAAGATGGCAAAGCCTAGATGGCCAGAACTTACTTAACTTGGGTAATATTTCTTTCCACAATGTTTTTTTTTTCAGCTAAAAAAATTTAGAAAAATATCAAAAGCATTTGCTTTTATTAATTCAATAACTTTTTTAATTAATTTCGCAATTTAATTGTAACCATTAAGTAAATTAATTTAAAAATTTAATTATTCCATTTTTGTTGTGTCCTGAAAAGCGAGTTTAAAAATCCTGACAATTTTGTTATTTACTAACATTTGTCAAGCTTTTTTTTTCTATAATTTCTATATTAACTTAATTATAATTTTACTTAATTACTAATTTGGTCATGTAAAAAATATGTTTAAAAAAATATTTAAAGTACTTAGGCAAACTTATAGCACTTTATTAAACTTTATAACTTTAATAAAAAGGTAAAAAATTAGAAATACTAAATTATAATTTAAAGAAAAATTTAATTTTTGGCAACCTTTTAAATATTAATAATTAATTTTAATATTCTGTATATTTATTGTCACTAAATTTTTTATTTTTTTTATTTTATATTTTTATAATATTAAGGTAATTCCATTTAATATCCTTTGCTTGATCATTTGGGCTTATTAAATTCAATTCTTAATTCTTCTACTTAATGCTTCTTTTTAATTGGTCTTCCAAATTCTCCTTCTCCTTATTTTTTTCCGTTATTCTTTTTTTTTTAATTCGTCTTTTTAATTCTTATTCTACATTATTATTCTTTACTCTTCTCCCTAATTGTTTTTTTATTCTGCTTCCTTGTTCTTCTTACTTATTTTTCGTAATCCTTCTTATAATTATATTTCTTAATACTTCCTTTTAATTATTTATATTAATTCTTCTCCTAACTTATTTTTCGTCAATTCTATACAATTCTACTAAGAAGTAATTAATAAATTAATATTATTTTGAATTATTTTCCTTATTTCTTCTTTTTAATTCTTGGGCTTAATTCTTCGACTTAATTATTTATATAATAATTCTACTCCTACATTTTTCTTCCTAATTCTTTTTCTTAATTCCTTTTCTTCATTTTTCTTCTTAATAAAATTTCTATATTCTTCTTTTTAATTCGTATTCTCAGTTCTTCCTCTTAATTATTTTTGTAAATTCATTTTTAAAATTCTTAATTGTTCTTAATTATTTTTCCTGCTTCTTTTTTCTTAATTATATATTACCAATTCATCTACGTAATTTTTAAATGAATTCTTAATTAATATTAATTATTAAATGAATTATTTATTGCTTAGCATCTTCTTTGGTCAAGTCTTAGGCCTTTTATAAATTTGCATTTCTGCGGAAAAGCTGGAAAATACTCTCAACTCTGGGCTGGCGGACACGTAATAAATTTCCCAGTGACGCTTGCAATTTTGGGTCATGTTAGTCAGCAGCAGGGCCACCTTGGAGCACCACCACCACCACCTGAGAACCAACTGAGAACCACCTGAGAGCCACCCCAGAAACACCTGAGAACCACCCAAGACCCATCCAAGACCAACCCCTTAGCCATAGCCGAGGGAGAGCTCAGGGTTGACATCGCTTGAATGCCAGAGTCCAAGGATGTAAATCAAGTCGCTGCGAGTGGTTTTCCGCATCGAGATTTGTTGGCGAACTCCAGCCTTGGTTTCTTCCAAGGAAGGGGGATAAAAGGGGGGATGGAAGTAGGTATAAAAAGGGGGATAAAAGGGAGTATGGAAGGAGAAAATGGGAGTACGCCATGTCCATTGGAGGGGCGGCAATGATGGGTTGCCATTACTCATCCGCTGGCAATGACAGTGACAACACAATACAACCCCATCGTCATTCGTCGTTCGTCATTCGCTCTCCAAGGATTTGCCTAATGAGCATGCCATGTCCAGGTAGTAGTTGCTACCTGTCCGCCACCTCCCCCTGACTCGCGCCCCCCCTCCGCACGTGCCGTAATTACCCTCTGATGATGGCGACTCCTCGCTGGCTTCGTTGTCATTACGGCAACGCTGCCGGAACGCGGACATGAAACCCGATGCAGACATCAAAGCTGTCGGGATTCGGGGGTTCCGGGGATGGAGAATAGGGCAGTATCTACGAGCACAACTCCATCTCGCGTGCCGGCACTGTTTGTATTCCGCATCCAGGAGATACTTTTGTTTGTAAAGCAAACATTACCAGAAGGTTATCCTCAAGGATTGTTAGATTCGAGCAAAAATTAAGAGTTAATAATAAGTTTATAATGAGAGAGTGCTAGGTGTTCTACAGTTTAAATGTTTTCCTAATATGTTAGCTATATTTTTACAACTTTATCTTTGAAACTACATTTTATATTATCAAAATATTTTATAAATTCTTAAAAAAAATACCAGTAAACAAAGTGCAAAGACTAACAAAACATCAAGAGAGCAAAGCTTCAATTTTTTCGTATCTCTTTTGTGTTTTTTTGTGAAAACAGAAAGAACATTTTTTCGGGGATTATTCATGGTTGCTGGTTCCGCGTCACTCGTTCCTCTTGAGGAAAAAGTCAGGGAGAAAAACAAAAAAAAAACAAACGACTTCCCCAAAGACGCTTCCTTGTTGGCCGAAGGTGTGTCACTGACACGAGACTACTCCCTTGCCTCGCACACTCAAAAAAATATGTAGATCTTGAATTCATATATATTTTCTTAAAATTTTTATAAAAATCAGAGTTTTTTAAATGGACTCTATCCGCATGATCATGGTAATTCTCTCCAGAAGATAAGGATAAGGAGACGAAACTCTCTTTTAGAGTGCATCTAAAGACCGAAAGAGTTGTTGCTACAAAATCAAGTGTCAGACAAGAGAGGGAGGAAAAGATTACAAGCTACCTCAAGAGAGAAAAAATATCTCTGGCTCTCTCAGAACTGTTCGTGCTGTTTTGCTTGTTTCTAGCAGGCAAGAAAGAGGAAAGAGATAACAAGAGGTCTCAAGAGAGCGAAAATATCTCTCGCTCTCTCAGAGAGCAGCTAAAGACAACTCTCTCGTTCGCTACTAAGCGTTGTACTTGCAGCTTGCATGAGAAAGCAAGAAGGCAAAAATATCTCTAGTTAAAGAACAGTTTAGAACTGAAACCTGAAAATTGAAGTTTAAAAAAAGACCCAAAATAAAATGAAATAAGAATAAAAATATGAGTATTTCCCCAGGTGTTTCCGTTGGGTGTGTCCCTTTGATGGTGGTTACCGAGAGCGGATGAAGCGGGACAGCATCTGCCACCACCTACCACTTACCGACTTACCACTTACCACCAGTTCTTGTTCGCTTTTTGGCTATTGATTTTCACTGGATACTCTGGATACTTTTTCAGTTGTTGTTTTCGTTAGTCAAACGGGGCACGCGATCCGACATCGCGCGTGGTTCGAGGTTCAAAGCCCACGAAGAGCCACTCACACGCATGTGACGTCGTCTTGGCTGTCTGTCCAGTCGGATGTGACGAGGCACTGGGAAAGGGGGAACTAGCACAGAGGTTCAGAGCATCTCACCTGCAGGGATCTTACTTGCAAGAGTTATCTCTGGGTTTTTTTATTTTTTAAAAGTATTTTGCTTATTATTCATTTTAATTTATTATAATATTTACCTGCCCCACTTATGGCTTGCTTTTCGGCAGCATAATACCATCCATAACTGCAAAACCCATTTGATATTCCGCACACTGCTGCTGGTGCCGTGGTTCAATGATCTCTAAAGCCAACGATGCCATCGATTCCACCAATCCCCCGTCTCGATGTATTGACGAGTCAAAGATGAAGTCTTCCCCATTGCCAGTCGTCGCGGGGCCCAAAATCAATGCTAAGCTGGGAAGCCATCAAAGCTAACCACAGATACAGCGCCAGCGCAGCCACAGCAGCTATAGATACATTCGAAGATACAGATACAGCAACAGCTACAGCTACAGCTACAGATACAGCTACAGCAAGAGCTACAGCTACAGCTATAGATATGTGAATGTACACAAAAAGAAGTCTCGGATGGGGTCGGGTCGGGGCGGTGGAGCCGCGCTGACAGAGATTAATGAAGCACTTATGGGCGAACGAGACGCGCGCACAAGCACACACGGACACAGCGCTGTCTGTGAGATACAGTGTGTCTGTGAGATACTTTTCTCTATCTGTATCTGTGCTCGTGTCTGGCGGTGGCTGCGAGGTGATGATCTCGCCCAGCTACTTGTTTATTTGCCGAGATTTCAACGCCCTCATCTGTAGATACATATGTATCTTTGTTTTTTTTTTGGGGGAGGGCGTGTGTGTTGAGATTGAGGCAGTTCAGGGAGCTATTTATAGACCCCCGCATGCTCTCTCTGTCATTCACCATCTTTCTTTTTTTTTGAATAATTCGAACAAACATAGATTTTGGGTGTGAACTTTTTATGGATTTTCACTGATTTATTCCTATTTTTTTAACAAGTAAAGAGAACTTGGATTTTGTACTTTAATATCTATATTATTTCTTTAGTATTTTTAACCTATATCCTTATTTTTTGGTGCAGGATACAGCTACCAAAATATATATATATTTTATTTTCCAGACAGAAAAAAAAATCAATTTCGCAGAGGCCACACTTGCCTGCTGGCCACTTGGCATTTTTCACACGCCACTCGGGATCCATTCCATGCCCCGACCAAGGCCCTGCCTTGGTCCAGTCAGCGATGCATGGGCCCAAAGTTGTTTCTCTCTTCGTATATATCTTTTTTTTTTTATGGTCATCTCCCATCGAAGAAGAGGCACAAAAAAAAAAAAGACAAGGCAAGAGGCAGACCAACCGGGCGCATTAGCATTTTGGTATCCGCATCTGTATCCGTGACCATGCCCTTGTATCTGTATCTCTGGGTGTACACACACCAACACACACACACACTCTCTGGTGTTGTTAAAAATTTTCTGCGAAATTGCCGGCTGTCTGCTTCGCTTCCTACGATTTCGGAGCCACTCGCTTCGCACTCCCCCGTTTTTCACTCATCTCGTCGGGGTTTTAGCCATGGCCAAGAACATGGGATCATCGCAAGGTTGCGCTCCGTTCCGTTCTGGCTAAATCTGTATCTGTATCTGTTTTTTTTTGCCGGGTAGAGCAGTTTCCATGGATCACAATCGAGTTGGGTGTGTGTTTAAGCCAAAAGATTTATGGGGCATCGAGCCATTAAGATACATGTAGATCTTTAGTTAAAGGGAAAAATTCAAGCGTAACTTGGAAAGAACTAAGTCGACGAAATAAGAGGTTTTTGGTGCTATATTTGTACCACTTAATTGGAAATAATTTATGTTTTTTTGTGGTTAAAATTTGGCTATGAGAATGTAATTTGTAGGAGTTTGTTTGCTCCGGATATTTTATATTTATGATTTTAATTATAAGTACTTTGCAAATTAATAACCTTCTAGTTTAAGGAATAATTATTTGTATTTCAGTATCTTGTACCAATATATGCCACATATCTTATATACCTCTTTCTCTCCCTGAATCCTCTCTGGCAATTACCTTGGGAATCCAGGTTCATAAAGGCCCTGCAACATTAATGGTGCATTCAAAACTGCACACAGCCTGGCTGTATTTCGTGGCTTTGCTGCATATTGTGGCAGCATTTTGTATCTGTATCTGTAGATGTATCTCTATCTGTATGTGTGTGTGTCTGAGCAGCAGAAGCTTTTTGCAGCCATTTAAATACTAGGGGGGAATGAATGTCTGTCCAAAGAAATGGCTGCGAGATGATCATCATAATGCTGCTGCTGCCTGCCTGGCTGGCTGGCTGGCTGCTCAACTCAGCTCTGGCCTGGTCTGGTCTGCTCTTCTCCCGCTGATCACAATGACGATAATGATGATGATGATGGTGACGGCGCAGATGTAGACGCACTGAAAGCGAACGTTCCGCTTGGTTAAAGATCATTACCGGCAACGACAACCTGAAGGGGCCGACGACGTCAGCACTCGGAGTCGGAGTCGGAGTTGGAGTTGGAGTTGGAGTAGCAGGGAGAAAAGCCAGAAAAACCCCAGTAAAAAAACCCAAGACCCAGACCCAGACCCAATCCCAAACCAAGTCAAGACCGAAGCTAAAGTCAAAACCAAACCCCAACCCGCAGCCCAAACCCTTACCAACATAAACTGGAATCCCAAAACAAAAAGATGACAATGGCGGCTTTGAACTTGCAGTGATCTGCATTTCTTTTAAATAATTTATATTTTGTTTATATTTCGTATAACAAATAATTTCAAAACAAACTCTCAAGGTATCTATGAGTTACAAGAAAATATACAAGTCAAAATATGCTTCGGCTCACCGATTTTTTGACCGGGCCAAGACTACCGATGATGATGATGATGATGATGCCAGGCCATGGATGTGGATGCCCGAACTCAGGGGCAGTCAGGCAGATCAGAGCGCACGCCAGCTCCAGCTCCAGCTCCAGATCCCGATCTCAGTTGAGAGAGAGCAAACACACATCCCATCCCCAGACAGACGACGGATGTTGTGCGACCGCCAGTCATTATCTACCACTCCAACTCCAACTCCAACTTCAACTCGGAGACCGAGACCGAGACCGAGTCCGAGCCCAAGTCCAACTTCTGGCTCTGCTTCGTTTTCGTTTTTGCCCCGTTTTTAGCTTTTACATCAATGATCACTGAACCGTTTACGTTTTTGAACTGTTTCAAGGTCTGCAGTCTGCCATTGTCTTCTGTTGTTCGGTCCCTCTGTATCCGTATCTGTATCTACATATATCTGGTGTTTAGCTTCTGTTCCGAGCGTATCTCAAGTGCAGTTTCGATCCGCAGCGGTTACGTGTAATGATTACCCATGGCGCTGGGCGGCGCCGGTCACCCCAGACACACACACACACACACACACACACACAAAAAAAGAAGATCTTTAGAGTGACCGTTGGGCGCAGGGCGCCTCTCTCTGCGCTTCTCATAAATGTTAGCTGCATGGCGGGAAAACATGAATACAAGGTTATGGTTAATAGTTCAAAAAACTATAATTTATATTATTAAAATGCAAAGATTATTGGAATTTCTAAATAATTATTTTTACCATTTATTTTTGTATTCTCTGTGCCAAAGATGCGATCGTTCGACTTTCTTTTCCCCCTAGTTTTCTTGCGAAAGTTGCGGTCCGTGCTAAACGCTCAACGCCCTCCTTTAAACGTACCGCCCAGCAATTGGTTATGGACCTTGATTGACGATTGACGGGTATTGACTTTGATTGCGGGTGGCTAACCGATGGCACGCTCCCAATTGCCGCTCAACTGCAACAATGACTGCAGCTTGAGAATGATATATACAAACATATATAATATATACATATATCCAGAATCGGTTATTGGTCTTAAGAGTTGCATCCTCGAGGCCAAGGCAGCTGCCTTGTCTGTCTTCGGGCAGGTGTGCTACCTGTCCCGGGCCACATCCCTGTCCATCTCCTCCTGCTCTTCCTCAACTTCACATGGCGGCATGCGATCACAAAATTAATGAGCAGCAACGTAATTACTTCTTGATGGAAATTAGGCAACCGTCGGAGGAAAATGAAAATGAAAATGAAAACGAACAACAACAGCAACAGAGCAAGAGAACGAAAACTAGAACTGAAGTCAAAGGAAAAAACAAAAACAAGGCAAAGACAATGACAAAGACCAGAACCTGGAAAATGCAAGGCAAGGTGAAGAATTGAAAGTGAGCTTTGGGAAGACACGACCACAAGGAAAGTGGCTAAAACTTTACAGATATGTGCACTCTTTAGATACATCCAAAACATTTACATATATAGAATACAGATGGAACTCATAAAGAACATAAAGAATCAAATCCTTAAAAAGTTTTTAGCAGACCAGAAGAAACGTCTAGGGATCCTGTAATATTTTTAATAAACTAAGAACACAAAAAAGTTATTTAAACTTGTTTAAGATACGAATCTTAACAGATTTGTGCACACTCTATATATTTATGTATTTATTACAAAGTTATTATAATATATAATATCTTAAGTAGCCAAGAACCCTTTAGAATCTCGAAGATCTTTATAGAGTTTATATCGAATATAATACATTATTTATGTGGTATTTATATTTATTTGTATTTATATATATTTCATATTATTATTATATTTATTTTTGCATAACCCCTCCAAAGCTTAGTTCCTGCCCATTTGCCATTTCTCTGACGCTATCTTTCTTCTGGCTTCTGACTCTGAGTCACAGGTTGTGGGGGGAGACTGAGACATTTTGCCATTATGCAAGTCAAGATTCCCAATGAACAAATGAATTGTCATAAAGCAAAATTCTTGGACAGCTCTTATGTGAGCAGCAATAGCAGCAGGTTAGGGGGAGGGGTCTGGGTCTGAGGTTTTCTCGGGTTTGGGGTAACTCTGGCTTGGGAACCCACAGAGTTCTGTGCCCGGGGGAGCTTGGGAACGAACGCCATTATGCGAGCAAATTCGAAACAAAAAAAATATCTCGTCGGCACGTAGACGTTGATAGAGTGAAACTGAACTGCAGAAATTGGGTAATTACTGAATGGGTCAACGCCAGACAGAGCAAAAAAGAAAAAAACATGAAGAAATAATACAAATAAAAAGAGAGAAGAGAGTACGTATACGTAATGCAAAGAAAAAAAAAACAAAAGCGCGCAGAGATTATATTATTGGGGTGTTCTAATTACCAGTGGCGCCATGAGGCTGCAAGCGAAACCGGAGACCCAAGAAGGTGTCAGGCCGTGAAATGCTTGGCACAGGCATCCGTGAGATACAGATACAGAATGTAACAGATATAAATGCAGAAGCAGGAAGAGTTAAAGGGGTTGCTGCATTGCAGAATAAAGCGAATTGCAACATTAAGAATTGTATTTAAAAGTTGATTATACAATAATTTCCTTTTCTCAGTGTGCAGATACAGCTGCAGTTCGATCAGAGATACAGATACAGGTAAAGATACACCTACAGTTATAGCGACAGCTACAGATACAATTTAATGGCCTGATTGCATTGAGTGAGTTTACAATTCGATCGCTTATCGACAACGCGTGTGCAATGCTCAGGGATTACCTTTGTCTCTCCCTGCGTTCTTTTTTTTTTTTTTTTTCTCTCTATGGAAGTGAGACTCATCAGCACCGCCCCCCTGCCACCCTGTTCTCACCCCTTTATATAAGGCATACCTCTTGCCTCAATAAACGATAATGAAGACATGCAGCATGCTGTTATTCAGGTGGGACAAATTGAATTTGAACACGTCTTCCTGTACCCTGAACCCGAGAGTCGCTTACATAAAGGCGTCGGCGGGACGTGTCCCCAGTCCGGATTTGAGACCGAACCGTCCGTCCGGCTCTGGTATTTCGGTGCAATTCGATCTGGAAATCCGTAAAATCGCGCAAATTCCGCCACCAGATATAGCCACAACCTGGTGACAACCTTGGATTGCCCAAAATCTCAAGATATTCGCCAAAAGCCCTCGACCGAGATTAGGAATACTTATGCTAATACGCACACACAGACTGATAGCGGCTATCGGCCAAGAAGCGGGAAACTCATTGATTAGCCACAGTGGGGACTGTGTATTATTATTCAATCCGTATTAAAGTTGGAAATAAATCGATTTTTAGACAAATTTTAGGCTAAAATCGATTGAAATCGATTAGTTTCGAATAAAAATCGATTAAAAGCTATTATAAACGATAAAAAGCGATTAAAATCCAATATTCTTTGTATACAAATAAATATAATAATAATAAATACAACTTTTTCTGTATCTGTACATTTTATCTATGGACATTTGTATCTATATGGCATCGAAAGTATAACATTTAATATAAATGTACCTGTATTTTTCAAAATATACGTTAGATAAATACAAATTTTCAATTATTTATAATATATAACAAATTAAAACTCTAAAACATTTTACTTGCTTTTTCCACAAGTTCAATATACGCTTCGCTTTCCAAGAAGTTTTATAACTTCTTTGATTAAATCGATTTTATAAATGTACAGTGATGCATTGCATATTTTAGCAAAATCTAATAATCGATTACATAATCGATATATTTTCAGCTCTACTTTTAATCTTTCCTTAATCTACAATTAAAACAATTCTAAAAGTGTATATCTATGCATTGCACATTAAAAATAAGAAAACATTTATGGTTAAAAGAATCAAGATTATTTCCAGTTTTACTGCCTATTAAGTTTACAAGAATTTGGACTGTTAAAAATTAATAATTAATTAATAAATTGATTACTTATCGGTTACATCCATATAATAATGCTTAATTCTAAGCTTAAATATAGAAATCCCAATGGAAGTTTTAATTTTCCTGAAACCTAAAGAAAAACATTGGGTTTTAGAGTTAACGCTCAAATTCTTAGAACAAAATTTGCAATCAATTTCGATTTCACCATAAATCTGACCAGAGAATCACTTGAAATGGTATCACTGTATCTGGTCCGCATCGCAGCTGTCCAAGTACAGTTGAGTCTGCTTTCCGGGGAATCTCTGGCGGATGTCATAACTGAAACCCAATGAATTCTCTGGTTGATTCAATAAAAAAATGTAAGTAATGCTATATATAGTGTATATGTGCTATCATTAGGCTCTCCCTCTCTCCTCCAGCCTCACTAATCTCCCATGAATGAGGGGGGTGGGGTGGCTGCTATATATATAAATATATACATATAGGTTTATGTGTATATGGGGGGGATGGAAGGTGGGAAACTCAGCCTGCGACTGTGAGAGCGATTAGATAGGCGGCCATCAAAGGCGTTCAATCATGTCCCCTCGATAAGAACACCCAAGGGGTTTCGGGAGGGGGAGCTGCTCCAGGGGTCTGAGTTCTCCGGGGACACAGTTCTTCTTGACCGGCAGCGGATTGATTCCGTTAACCGGAATCGACGAAAATACCACAGTTAAGTATCTCGGAAACTGTTTACGATTATTATTGGCCCATATTCCAAGGTGGCCTTCAAATAGAATGCGTAACCTTTGTTCTATGCGGTCTTTGAGGTCTATTTAAGGGAAATATAAAGTAAGGTACACAAGAATAATTTATAGAATTGTAATTATTTAATTAATGTTGAAAAAACTGAAGTTAGAAATTGGTACCTAATAAATTCAAATATAAAATCGGTACTTATTGCCTGAAAAAAGGGAAAAATAGTTAAAGACGAGCAACAGTAAGGGGGTTTTCCCCATTGACAGGGTTCTCTTCATACTGATATATTTTGTAATTAATATACTTGAAAATATTAAACTATTTTCTACTATCCCACAACATATTTTTGTTATTCATCTTTTTGATGGTTTCTTACTAATATTTTTAAGTATTTTGTAAGAAGAATTCAAGTAAAATAACAATGTCAACTATTTTGCTTGTATTTCTTTCCCTATTAAAGATGTTATATTAATATTATATTATTTATGTATTTTTTTTATATTTATTTCCATATTAAAGACATTATTTTAATTTTATATTATTTATGGATGTATAAATTGGTGGATATATCAATAAAAACCCCATTAAAGTATCACATTACCGAGATAGCTTATTTGAAAATTGTAAATTTCCCTCTGAAGAATCTCCCCATCCCAAATGATTTAATTTCACGACATTATTATGTTTCTCCCCGTATTTTTTTTGGCAGATTTGCAACCCAATTCCATGAAATTTTCAGTTGTTACTTGTTACCAACTTGTAGTCGCAGCTTTCCCTTAACAGCTTTATTATGGCTAGAACCAAACGGAAAAGCAAACCAACAAAAACAAGTTGGCACGAAGACAAAAAAAAAAAAATACAAAAAAACAATGAAAAGAAAATGTCACTGACAGTTAATTAAAAAACAATTTAAACAAATTAGAGTTGAAGATAGAGTCAGATGGAGACGCGGCTAAAAAGCAATGAAAATAAAACGTAAAACGCAAAACGCATTAGCAGCCAGCAACAAAAAAAAAACAACAAAATAACAAGAGGGGGCGGAGTAAGCGGTAAGACAAAGCAACAGCAACCAAAAACAAGTAAAAGACAAAATACAAAAAAAATAAACGTAAAGCTGGCGACGAAAATTTAACAAATTTTCCAACAGCGTCAGCAAAAGTGTCCAAAAGAGAGGGTGCACCGAGAGAAATGTGGAGCTAAGTTTAAAAATATAAAAGTTAATTAAATTATGTCTTACCTTTAATAGGTATTTTTTTGTGAAATATATTTAATAAATATGCATATATATAGTAAAAAATATATAATAATAATAATATAAAAATATATGTATTTCATAATTAAAAAAGTATAAAAAGTCAATTTCCAATTGCATAGAAGTAAATTGAATTATTAACTTTTTAATTCTTTTGGAAAATATATGTAAAAACTATATGTATTTAAATATTAAAAAAAATACATAAATATATTAATAATTATTTTATTATTTGAAAAAAATTCTGGAATCTTAAAAAGTTTTTTTAAATTTAAAATTAAACCAATTATTTTATAATTTACATGACTTTTCATAAATAACAACAGTTTAAAAAGTGATCTAGTTTTGATATACAGGCCTGTTCCAGTTTCCACTCGGAAGTGAATTTGATAACATTTTCGGATTTCCCTTTAACATAAGCGAATTTCCCTTGTTGTTTGAAGGATTTTTTATGAAATTTCCCTTTGGTCCCCTTTGTTCCCAAAAAATTTCAGCTGGCCGCTGCGTTTGTTTTGCCAGAGTTTTGTGAATTAGGGGCCGATCAAATTTTGGCCCGCTATAGTTTCCAACCAAAGGACGTTAATAGGGTACTGATTCATTGCATAAAATGAAAGGTACAAGCATTCTTGGCGGTAATAAGTTAATTTTTAATATTTGAAACCACAATCATCTGATTTCGGAGGCAGTGCTGGAAATGGTCGGCAAGAAGTATTAGAAAACTAATGCAGATGTCAGCTGATTTGCCCGTCCCGATTCAAAGTTTGTTGCGTTACTTTTTAAGCAAAATGTTTTTACATTTATTAGCG